>VZTO01003740.1:67407-122997 GCA_013400615.1 Syrrhaptes paradoxus
GCCATGTGTCTCACTGAGAGCCGCATGTTCGCTCAGAGCCTTGGAGCGAACCTGGTCTCATCTGAAGCTGTATAAAATAACGGGTGACTGCAGTGGAAGGAGGACTGGACCTGTCATTAACACTTGCTGTGATTCTGCAAGGGCATCTGTTTGGCCTTAAAAAAAAAACACAGTTGTGAATCAGGGCTAATAACTGCTGTTCCCTTTACTGGTGTTTAGCAAGTTCTCATCAGCATAAAAGCTAGACTGGCAAGTGCATAAAATGTGCTTGTCTGTACTTCTCATTTTCCCCAGCCAGTATTTGAATGATAGAAATTTTAAAGGCAGCTCTTAAGAGTGATAAATAATTATTTTGCCAATGTACTTGTCTCACTCTGTTCAGATCTGGAAGAGTGGTATAATTTTAAAGGACAGAAGCCGCTCTGTAATGGATGTATTCTTTTGTATTATTTGCTCTGCAGGTCTACAAGCCTCAAAGCTAAAAATACGCACTGAAAAACAATAAACCACGTATTTGGATAAAACAACAACGTGTCCACAATGGGGCATACCTGCCTCATGGCCATAAATATATGTTTATATACAGTATAAGATACTAGTTTGGGTAAAATTGCCTCCCGTGAGGAGAGGCAATGCAGATGGCAAGAGAATTGCAGCTTTGTATGATGCTCAAACTGTGCAGCAGAAATCTAGGTTTCAGTAAAGGCTCAGATAGATAGCATGAAAGAATGATGTTATTTTAAGAGAAAGGAGACAGAATAATTCCTGTTCTTCCTTTGTCAGAGTTTACAGACCAATAAAAGGATATTGAATTAGTTCCTGATGATTTGGTCTAGCAAAGTGCTTGAGGATTTCAGCACGCTCACCGAAACCATCTCAGGGTGGAAATGAAGTTAGTCTCACCGTGCTGCTGTCACTTAGCAGTCCCTGTGCGCTCCCACCGCCTCTCTGGCCATTACCCCTCCCAGCGTTTAGCTATTCCCTTAGTGACCGCTTCTCTTCAAAGAAGAGGAATTCGGGTTTTTTGCATGTTAGTATACGAATGAGGCTCCTGGCAGCTCACAGAGATGTTGGTCTCCTGCCTCTGGAGCCGTTCATCTGCCGCTGTGGCTTCATCAGAAAATCTCACACTGTCCGAGGTCAGCTTCTGAAGGGCGATGCTTCCTCCAACTGCATCTTCATAGCTTACTGCTGCTTGGTTGATTTTTGGCAGCAGATGTTAAAATATTGTTTAAAAGGCCAAATAATAAAAAAAAAAAAAAAAGACAAAAGTTGCTCCTGATGGCACAGCCAACAAAAGCAAGCTTCTTGCAGCCCTGCCTGTCCACCTCATCTTCCTCCTATAGGGTTTGTTAAGCATTGGCTGTGGCATCACTCCAAATACCTTGTCAGAGATTCTGTGCCAGTGTGTGTTTGCTATAAATGTCTCCTCAGTTTGGTCAGTTTGAGTCTTGCTTGGCCAACAGCTATCAACAGAGAGGAGCGCTGGCAGTCAGCGGAACAAACAGTAAAAATAAACAGAAGTGGACGAGGCATCATATTGGCAGAAGCGCCCTGATGCACAGATACTGTTGCCGTTGCCATCCAAAGCAGATTTGAGTCCACATATGGCAGTAGGCTGTGAGCGCCCAGTGGGATTTATAAAATTGATATGCTTTCCTCTTAATAAATTTCATTTTTAAGCAATAAAATCCAGAGAGCTTACTGCAGACTGAACCTTGGTTGCCCCAGTGCTTTGGGGGCAGTTAGTGGCTCTGTGATATTTCCAGTGTAATTAAAGGTGGAAGTTTAAGTAAATTTTACAACAACTATGAAAACATTTTCCTCTAGCTTCATAGTAAAATTGGCCAGAAGTCTCTCCACTTTGAATTTTGAAGGCTGGCTGAAGGAGCGCTTCCCATAACACCAGAATTAAATCTTGCTTTGTCTGTTCCCCGTTGTCTGTCTAACGAGCTGGTGCTGTGTGCCACATGCTGAGAGCACAACAGGGAGCTGAAGTATCCCGCCAGCTGCAAAATCAGAGTATCCCAAAGAAGAGCAGGAGAGGGAACTCTGGAGTAAGCAAACTTTTTGAAATAACTCCACGAGTTGCATTTCAAATCAAAATCTCGTGGAGGCTGCCTATGGCATTTTGAAAAGGATTTCATTAAATGTTGCTAACTTGTCATAAGCTCTCTTAAATGGAAGGGTAATGGCTCATAACATTTGTAAGCTTTTTAATTTCATGCAATATGAGCAGTGTAATCAGCACCTATTAAAGTCAATCAGCTGTGCCAAGTGGGCTACCTACCTAGGCTTTGTCTGTGTTTTCATCATGAGTACACCTCTGCACTAACTCTGGGAACAACATGGTTGTACTTTCTTATCCTAATGTTGGTGGAGATTTTGTGTCCAGAAAACCCGATGCGGTCATTGCAGAAGTATCTGAACCCATAAACTGAATAACCACTTGATAGTCTGTGGTTTTTACCTTCTAGTTTGGGCCGTGGAGATGATGCAGATTATCTGAAACCAAATAGGAAGGAAATGGAGAATTTCCTAAATGATCTCCCAGTTCCGTTGACTTTTTCCCTTTGACAGGTGAAATTTCTCTGCTTGAGCTGTTTGTGTAAGGAGAGGGGAGCTGTTCTGATCCGATTCCCTTCTCCTCTTTGTTTTAAACATCTGCAGCTGGACTCTGCGGTCATAAAAACCAGTGATGTGCATCACAGCTCAAAGTGAGC
The DNA here is from genome assembly GCA_013400615.1 of Syrrhaptes paradoxus. Taxonomy (NCBI): domain Eukaryota; kingdom Metazoa; phylum Chordata; class Aves; order Pterocliformes; family Pteroclidae; genus Syrrhaptes; species Syrrhaptes paradoxus. The sequence goes on from VZTO01003740.1 coordinate 70,131, forward strand.
CGCTGGGTGCTCTCTGGTCTCTAAGCTTTTGCTTTGCAGCTTTACCGTGATCCCACAAATTGCTTGCAGTTCAGCTGTGAAGAGGACAATGGGGCTGAGTTTTGTGGTGGGGCTGTATTTCCATAGAAATTTTGCAAATCAGCTAACATTGTGTTTTCGGCTGAGTCACGAGCCTTGAAACAGGAGTGCAGACACTAGAACCTAAAAGAATAGAATAAGCATTTGATTTAGTTTATTTCCCCAAAAGGGAAAAGACATAGAATTATTGATTTTAAAGTTGAAAAAAAAAAATGGCTGAGCTGAACGAATCTGGCAGGCAGTTTCTTGCTTTCCTTGGACATGCCCTGTGTTCTAGCGTCTGTTATTTCAGCTTCAGTTTGACAACTCAGACTTGCATGCTATCTCTGTGAATCAAGTGGGAAGCTGCTGTGAAGCTCATTTTTCCTAATTACCCATTTATTGTGGCCTCCCAGTATTCCTACAGGCTTGTAAACCTTCGGGAGCTGAACACTGTCCTTATTTTTCTGTGTTTAATCTTATAATAATAATTTGAAAAAAAGCACAGGGGGTTTACTGGGGGTCTCATGAATGTGGAGACATCAGTCACCCCTACTGATGATGGGTTTCCTGTTGCTTACTGGTATTGCTGTTAAAAGAGAAGCTCTGCTGCTACTTGACTACAGCTGACCTGAACCAACCCGTGGGACTGAATGCATTCATAGAGTAACCCTGAATTCTCAGTCCAAAAATTGATCCAAATTTCATCTTAACAAGCTGTAGCCTCAGAAGGAAATAAGCCTTACAAAGCGCCTGGAACTGCCCAGGGAAAGATGTGCAATCGTGTACTGCTGCATTGTGCTCTGTCGAGGGCAAAGGCTTTGAGTTTAAGGATTTACTGTGTCTAGACATCGCTGCTGACAATCAGGATTCTGGCTGCTTTGGAAAGGCTGAAATATAAAATAAAATAAAAAAAGATTCTAAATACTAAAAATGAAAAAGGAATAAAACTTTATACAGTACGGATAGAGAGAAGATAGAGACCAGTGTACAAAGGAAACACAAAAAGACAAATAGAAAGATCCAATTATAAAGAACAAGAATGTGTTTTCTGATATTTTTGAGAAGCCTCAAGAGGAGAGCTTTGTGTCTTCTTACCATAGGACAGCAAACACTTCTGCAACTCTTCTGCTGATCAAAACTGTTTCAGCAGCAAAGTTATGTATTTTGTAAGGCAGGCGTTGCCTGACAGGACAAGCTGTGCTGTCATTAGGAGGAGCAGGCAGACACAACTGGTTTTACAGACTGTTCGGTGTGCATGTTCTTTGATTTGCAACAGGAAAGGAAAGCCAGACCTTCCAGGTTTCATTTACCAGTTGCTATGCCAGTAATAAAAGTTTATCTGATTGTTCTGTTTCTAAATGACAAATGTTGGATTTGGAGAAAGAAAAACGCAGGGTAAAACAAGAAACAACTGGAAATTTGCTCTTGTTCTTTTAGGGCAAATTGGTTAAGGCTCTTGGGAAAACTGAGTGGCTGCTTTTGAAAGAAAAAGAAAGATTTCTTTGGCTGTTAACATTTCCCTGACTGAAACATCTCTACCTTTGATCTCTGTCTGAGGCCATGCCTGGCCATCTACTCCCGTGTACGCCAGTGTCCTTCAGTAAGGAACAGTCCCCCACCAGTGTTAGTGGCAGTGTCGAAGTGCAGGACACTACTGTACCTGTGGAATGAAAGTGGCTATAAACCTAGCCACAGAGATGGGCATTCTGACTTGTCAGTGAATCATTGATTTAAACTTCAGTCCAACCAGATATTTAATTATGTGCATGATTTACAGACATACGTACTTTCATTGACATCAGTAAGGCTATTGGCATGTGTAGAGTTGGGAGCAGGTTGTGTTCTTTGCTGGATTGTGCCCTGTAATTTCTACATGTGTGTGGCAGAGCAAAGCCACTGGCAGCAGTCTGTCCTGGTCTCTGTACAGACATGGGGAGGGACACAGCCCTTTTCTCCAAAAGGTTTTACATTGTCAGTAGGCAGACAGAGAGTGGGACAGGAGAAGGGGATAAGGGTGAGCAAAGCGGCTTGGTCATCTGCTCCTACCGGAGCCGAGGCTTGGTGTGAGGAGTGCTGTGTCCCTGCGTGTGCTCATTTTGGTCGATCATGTGCCCCAACTATAGAGGAGTGTGTTGATAGCGCTGGCAGATATTTTAAAATATGATATGGTAAAAAAATTATCCTTCTTGGGGGGACAATTGTGAAGGAAAATGGTTTCCATTATGCCCATTTTTTTGTTTGTTTGTTTCTTTTCTCATCTTTTAGTGCAGACTTTTGGTATAAAATGTCATGTGTCCATGGATTTCCTCTTGATCTGCTGTTATTCTGAGTCCAGTGAACTATTTAGGTTTGCTTCCAGTCTGGCCTTAAAAGGTGGGATAATTTTCTGAGGCAGGTTGTACAAAGTACTAGCAGGGAGTCTGCTCCTCATTTCTCTCTGAACAGTAACAATTTGTGGAACAGAAAGAAAATTCAAAGTGTTTCAGCTCACAGTATTTTTTCCTTGTTTGTCTGTCAGGGCATGATGGTTGTTTGCCATCCTTACATAAAATAGCAGGAGATTCCTCACTTTCAGCCCTTAAATTCTCCCTGAGCAGGAGCAGAACTAAAGCATCCGTGCTTTTCTCTTCTCACCGCTGAGGTTCCCCAGGTAGCGCTGCTGTCATCCAACTTCCCCCAGAAACATCCCTTCTAAGGATAGAGAGACATCTTCCCTTGGAAGTCCTTCTTTATGGTCTACAAGGGAAAGTTTTATGAAGTTTGATTTGTAAATCACTGTTTATGAAAATGGTGAGTAATTGCACAAGATTTGCATGGTATCTTAGTCAGTGCAGGATATTTTGTTGGATTTTTAATTTCTAGTCTAAAACTAGGCAATGAAAATGGCTTTTATGACCTAGGCTTTATTCCTTTCTCTTTCTTTCCAGCTGCAGCTTGATACTCTGCTTCTAGTTCTTTTTCTCCTTAAGCAAAACAATATACCATTCCATTGTCTCTTGGTTTAGACATCGGGCATTTAATGAAGAAAAGTGGTTAACGTCTGAGTTCTGCTTCTCTGCTAAGAAACCAGCAGCAGCTGCGAAAGATTACCAGTGGCCCCGTGAATGGGTGGCCACTGATTTAGACAGAAGTATGCTGTTCACTGAATCATCCATATCACTCTTCACAGTGCCTGGAAAGTTTTCTTTTCCAGGTACGAATGCAAGCTGAGCCTTCTTCTTGGATGTGATCTGACAGGATTGCAGCCCAGGGCAGCACCGCTGAAGGATAAGATGTATTTTTTTCCAATGAGAAGCTTTGTAGGACATTTATATTTAAAAGCAGAGAAGTAAATAAAATTACAGACAATCGGGTTGATTGAGGGGAGAAGGGAGGTCATTTGTCTGACAGAACAAGCATGTCTCTCCAGCTGGGCTTTCGGTTCTTTAGCTGAAAGCTGTTTTCTTTCTTTTGATAAGGTTGATCTGGAAGAGGGTGAACTCATTGTTTTTCATAAAGTCATTCTTTTTCCAGCGATATTTTGCAGGTTAGAAGTACAAAGTGGGCATAGCTGTTCATCACCTTAGAGCAGCTGATATTTTCCTTTAAGCAGATTCACTGATGTGTTGTACACACAGGTGAAGTCACACAGTGAATCACCAAATAATCCATAATCCATAAAGCACACTAATTGCTGTAAAAGGGCAAGAGTAAGTGATCAACCTGAACTGATTTAATAACTTGGTTTCCAAAGAGCCATGGTGGTAGGACAGTGGGTTGATGGGATGAACCTGAACATGTTTCCTCTGATGTTTCCTGCTGTTGAGTGTCCAGAGCTTGTCCCCTCCATTTTTTTGCAGAACATCCTTCACTGTTTAGATGGAGTAAAGGCTAGTCAGGGCAATGGCACCGTATGTTGTCAATGCTGCTACATTGAGCAGCACATTTTATTGCATATTTACCATTGCTTCAAACCAAAATATTTTATCTGTATTGCTGCTATACTCTTGAAATCCCCAGCTCCAACTGCAAACGGACTTTTGTGATATATGTTTCCTTATGATCCCAGCTGTTATTTATAAATGATGAACCTTGATGTTGGTACACAGTTGGGAGAGCAGGAGGCTTTTTGTTTCTCTCTGCAACATTATCTATTATGCAGCGTTCTGGGAAGCGTAGCTTAGCTGAAGTAGAAAAAAAATGGGAACAAGCAGGCAGGACCCTTCCTGTGCTCTTCCCTGGTAGGAGCTACTGGTCGGGTGTCTTCACTGATCAGTTCTGTTCCTCCAGAGTTTTGAAAGAACTGCAGGAATAAAAATCATCAGAAGGCAAATGCATTGTTCAAAACTGGAAACAGCCGGACAGGCTGAGCCAACCTGCTGCTTGCCCAGAGAGTAATTGGGGGTCCTAGGCTTTTGTATGCCTCCCTACACTCTGTTTTACCTTCACACATCCTAATCTCTTTGGCTGCTTTTGCCATTATGCACCATGTCCCCAGACAACATTCCTGTCTTCTTCCAGGCATGGAAAAAGCATCTGCTGCTCTTTCTGTGAGCCTGACATCTCTTGAAATACCACTCCCCAGCTCCCCAGGGGTGTTGGTTAAGGATGTATTTTTGCTCATCAGCCCTGTACCATGGCAATACACTGCATTCCTCTCCTCTCATCACCCTGAAGCAGATACTCAAGACTGTCTGTTGAATGGCAGCCACGAGGTGCAGTCACATCCCAACACAGAGCACCCTGTTCCTGCTCACGTGACTGTCCCACTGATCAGACGTTTGCTGTCCTGCTCTCTCTGTGGGTACCTGTGTTCGGTGTAGCAACATCCAGCAGCATTTAGCATCTTTCCTCCAGATCAATCCAATTTCATGTTACACGCGTGGCTGCATCTGTGGTTTTACCTTTTCAAGTGTACTACTGCCATGGCTGTTAGATGTTCAGCCTCTCTGAGGCAGATGGGGGTTTGCGGTCCTTCCTCTCCAGGATGGTTCCTGGCACTAACTCACACGTGGAGTGTTGTGGCACCGCAGGTCAGAGTGTGGTCCCTGTGTTTATTCCTGTGGAGAAGCCTCTGTCTAGTCGTGTCGACCAGCAGAGCATCTTCCTTAAAGCTGAGCATTGATCCTTTCAGCAGAAGAAAGAAAGTGGTTAGATAAAAGCAATTCAGCAACAGTCTGTGCGAATGTCTCTGTGACCCCATCACCCTGTATCTTCATTAAAGCACATCAAATTACTTTGGTATCAGGGGTGGGGTTGTGGGCCCAACCTTTCTTTTCGGTCCTTCCTATTTTCCCATACATGCTCATACAGAGCTAACTGAGTATATTTCAACAATAAATATTCCCACAACAAGGCCAAAATGTGGTTTTCATCAGTCATTTTATAGCTGCTTGAAACCTGTCACACCGGTGTATGTGCTTACAGCAGCTTGGAAAAAAAAATGCACATGAACCACAAATAAAAGCACGACTTTGAATGGAAAAATCTGAATTTTCTATCACCAGGAATGGTCAGATGATCTTTCTTTGTGTCTTACAGTGGCAAGTGCACAGTCTCCAATGAATAAGTGATTGCAGACCCAGGCAGTGAGATTATTATTCCCATGAAGCCATTGCAAAGGAGAGCACACTGAGCCCTTCAAACCTGTTTCCTGATGCACAGACCCGTATTTGCCTATGGAGCACAGCAAACCTGAAGGACAGGGCTTGTGAAGAAGAGCCTTATGATTGCAAAAAAAAAAAAAAAAAAATCCCAGAAACAGAAACACTTTGATTGCAGGAACATGTCTGGGCTGAACCTTGTCATTTCACAGGCCAGATGCATTGAAGAGAACTCTACTGGGTAATCACAGAAGTGAGGATGGCCTTCTGCATCCTGCCTCCAGCCATAACCGGGCTGTAATATAGTTGCTTTTGCAGTGTAATTGCTTTCTCTGCAGGGCTTCTTCCTATTGATTCTGCTTGTGTGGATTTAAATTGTTTGCGGGTTGGAACTAGACTCAAGTTGGTCTGAGTCTCCGCTTTTCTGTGCTCGGCAGCTCACGTGACAGTTCTCTCTAAGAGATTTTAATGATGTCTAGATAGCATCACTGCCTGGCCTGCGCGTATGTATTTGGTTTGAGGAGAGAGGCTGGATCAGATAAGTTCAGAACATCAATAAGTACGTGTGTTTTGTTTGGTGACACTTGTTCAATTTGAATCTTTTTTCCCAGGAAGCAGCTTGTGTTGTGTCATTTTTTTCAGCGTGCTGTGTAAATGCTCTGCATCTGCAACTGTCGAGGATGGTGCCATCCCATAGCAATGCCATCTGCTCGTTCACAAAGTGCTTTTTGCGTAGATAACAAATGTGAGGTGTTAGTCATAATTAGGCAAATCACATGCTGTGATCTGTGATTGATTTGATTTCTGTTGCTGGCTACCTCGCATATGTCTATGTGTCCATAAGTATTGTCTGCGTACCGGCATACGGATGCAGATGAATCAGAGACTCCTGTATTCTTTTTCCCAATCTAGACAGATGGAAATGTTTTCCCTCCTTCTTATTAGCAGCAGCAGCTGAATTTCAGTAACACCAGGGGCCTCTGCTGGGATCTTGCTTGTGTTTTGTGCTGTACACGCATACGTAAGTTGGCATGGCCATTTATAATCTAATACAAGAAGTAAGCGATCCATGACATGCAGCAAAGGAAAGTTATAATTTCAAAGCAATGTTCAGAGATAGCCGTGTTATTAGCCTTCCTGGAGAAAAATATCAGGATATATAACTTGGTGTTATGCAGTGCAGTGACAGAATGCCTGAAAGGTGCCGTGAGTGTTGCAGAACCCGTGCCTCTGCAGAATCAAACTGCTGGAAGACATTGCTGTGCCTTGCTTAGTGTTATTAACTGCAGGTAATCTTTAATCTGTGTTCACCTCACTAATTGAGTGAGATCCTAATTGCTTCTGGTTGTACTGTGATCCAAGTACTGCTGATAATATGAGAAAGTAACTCTGAAATTGCCAGTTTTGTGTAATTTTAATATTGTCTTCAAATGCCTTTTATAGAGAGCAAGGTATGATTTACCAGCAGTTTTAAAAAATGTTTAAGGCAGGTAGTAGGCATACCAGAAAGGCCATAAAAATGAAAACACATGAACAGAGGTCTGCATGCTTGTCTGGAGGGAAAGTTACGAGCAGTGGAGTAGCTATATAGTTGGATGATTTAGAATATTTTAAACCTCAGCAGAGCTCTCTTCCTTTCTCTCCCTGTCTCCTGTGGTCCTGTGCCTGTCTACAGTGTGTTCAGTTCAGCAGGAGATCTGTCACCACTGGAGTCTGACCATAACCAGGACAGCCCGAGTCCCGCTGCTGCAACACCTCCTATAGACAGGGATCAGAGCGACATGAGCTGCCACGGAGCAGCTACTGCAGTTAGGTATTTCTGCAGAAGAATTCAAGTAAATTGAAATGGTTAGTGAATAAATCCATGGTTGAGTTTTACTGGAAGTAGTGGTCAGTGTGCTGAGAACCTAGGACTGCTGCTTTCCTGTTCAAGAGCATTACGGTTTCTCAAGTCCTGCTTAGTTTGCACGAGGGAGATCTATTCCCCAGTGATGGGAAGTTAGTCGTCAGCGCACATTTGATCGACTCTGGTACAACACTTCGGGCATTTTATAGCATTTGTTTTTATCTGTTACCGATTCTATTCACAATTGGCTTTCATTCTGCTAGAAAAAGCTTACACTGTAAAATCAGAAGTTTTACTAAAAAAGGGATTTAGTTACATGAACATCGTATTCAGCTGTTTGAAGGACAAAGTCAAGATCAAAAGACACTCAGTGATTAAATAACAAAAAGTACGTTCAAGTCCTATTAAGGGGTGTTTTTGATCTAGCACCTAGGGCTTTAGCCACATAGCTTAATTTTTTGTGCCAGAAGGCTTCTGGGCAAAATCCTGTTCTTGCTGTGGCGAGCTAGATCAGAAACAGGAGGAAGAGCTTTTGGGTTCACTTTTTAAACAGAAACTGTTACGGTTGGCTTGCAAGTCTGGCTTGAAGTCTAGGCTTGCTGTTGACATAGATGAAGGCCAGGCGGCTGTTCCAAGCTGGATCTTGGGGACCGGGTTCACTAGATACTTCCATGTTTGTCATCTTCACAGCCAACGGTAGATGCTGTCTGTTTTGTCTGTTTGTTTTTCAGGAGGTGCCCGATGTCTGTACAATGTTCTGGTGAGGTTTGCGGTGATGGTCGTGCCAGTTGCTTGATCTCTGCAGCATCTGTTACCAATTCTGAAGTTTTTTTTACCCACTTGTTTGCTCCCAGCGCTCTGTTTTGTGGAAGCAGCTCTGAGCTTTTCCAGCATCAGGCGCTCCCCAAAGGAGTTTGTGTTCTCCAGGCTGGAGTGGGGTCAGGGCTGTTGTGTTGGGCCGTGCGCTCACAGCATGTTCCGGAGAGCTTTGTTGTCAGGAAACTCTGCCTTTAGTGTCATGCAGTGAGAATATTACTAGTGCTTCCCTTTGAAGGATGAGTAAGTCATACCGGAACATGCAAAACTGGGTCAGGGATACTAATTTAAGCATGTCTCTGTCAACTGACCAAAAATGACAGAGTATAAGTTAAAAAGCCAGCTTTCCCGGCGGGTCTTGGGACATGCCTGACAACTGCAAAAATGAGCTTGCACACAGTGTGTCCCAGACTGACTGGACTTCAGGAAAGGAATATATTTGTTATAACCCACGTGAATACTTCCCCTCTGTCAGCAGCTCCTTCAGACAGCAGTGGAGGGTGCAGGCAAGCGGAAGGGCTGGTTGTGGCTCCAGGCCAGGTGAAGGAGAGCTTTTGCTCTCTTAGCGGGCTGGCTGCTTGCTTTACAAAAAATGGGCTTTTGCCCTCTGACAGTCCAGCAGTGTTTGCTTTCGGTAATGTCAGTGAGAGGTACAGTTGAGCAGGAAAATGGTGCCCTGAGTGGCTTCTCCGTAGACTGTTCCTTGCCAACCTGGTTTATGCTTTAGTATTTTAATTTTTCCTACTACTTTTTCAAACCTGCAGGAAATTCACCATTTCCATTTTTTCCCCAAGCTTCACTTGCACCTACTGTGTAAAGTCTTTGAATCCAAGAGATCAAATCAAAGCTACTCCTTTTGACCATCCAAATTACAAACACACTGACTGTGATGCATTATTTTTAAATTGCCTGTTAAAATTCAAAAGGATTTTCAAATATTTTTTAATAATTCCCTAAAGCAGACTAAGGACATCTGTTAAAGTACTGAATTTCCTTAAAGACAGCACTGGTTGGGATTGCTTCAACTGCAAATTAGGGTTGTCAGTCAAAGTGCTTTTTTCTGTTTTAGTCTCTGATCTAGGAGTTTTTAGCATCTCTTCCAAAGCAAGTCAAAGACAGACAGCCAGTGAGCTGTTAGGGTTGTTTTGCCATGTGTTTAACCTAGCAAACAATCAGTCGGTACCTTTTGTGAAGTCTTCTGTGTTTTACTGGATGCCTCATTGCTTAGTGAGGAAACAAGCTCTACTGTTCTGAATTTTTTTGTACTTTTCACATTCTTTGTTCTGCAGCATGTGTCCAACGTTTTAATATATTGTGTAGCTGTGGCAACTTCTTTTGTGTGCCTACAAACATTTGCTTTATTGTTGAGCCATTGGGTCTGCTAATGAGGGGATGGAGTAGGAGGCAGAATGATATATTTACCGTGGAGGATTTCCTGCAGAGGTGAATAGTGGATTCATGGTGCGCTGGAAGTAGATAACTGGCCCAAAGAGTCCTTAAGCCTTTAAAAGGTCCCAGCCTCACCTGCCCTCAGAAATGGAGCTGCAGCCCAGCAGGGTGAGATCCTCCGTCGGTGTCCTGCCAGGAAAATAGCTGAAATAAATCAGAAGGAAACAGGAAAACATGCAGAAGGGAAAAAAAATGCATCCTACTCCCATGGGTGTCTCTACCTCAGTGTCTCCAGCCAAATGATCAAAGGAACCACTGGAAAGAAAGAATAACATAAAATAGTGTTGGAAAGGAGGCAACCGCTGATTTAATTTGCCAAGTTGTGTAGGAAGTTAAATCAAAAGCTGCAGTTCAGTGCAGGGCGATGGGGTGGCTAAGGTGGACGTGGACTGGGACTCTGCTAACGCCAGGCAGTTAATAGAGGGTTGTTGTAAAGAGGCTCAAGTCTTAACAGCTGAGTCTGGGCATCCAAAGCAAGTCAGTGGCAGCACGTGGGCTGGGAGCAGCATCTGTGAAGAGAGGTGTGGAGAAACCTTGTTGTGGTGTTTGTGATGGGAGGAAGAAGAACAGATGACAGAGAAAGAGATTTCTCAGTACATCAGAGAGCATGCAGGCAGTGAAATACGATGGGTTATTGTGTGATCAGTGATATCAGATGTATTTTATCTCAAATGTACTTTTCTGAAGAATTGGGTTCAACCTTTTGGAGAGAAACAGGTAGACAAAGAGAGAAAGATTATTTTCCCTACTTCTCTGAACCTGAATTCTGAAAGAATACTTAATCCAGTTTTCCATTAAATTACATTTTCTTTGCGTCAATCCCAAGAGTAAAATGTATTTATTTCTTTAATATTATTTATCTGGAAAGATTCAGAACTGGATTGTTGCATATACTTCAGAAACGTGGAGTGTCTCGTACTTACAGTGTTATAATTAGAGTCAGACATGCTTATTAATTGCATGCTGATATTCTAACTCTAGGTCTGTTGAGTGTTATGACAGTTTATGAGAATATTGCTTCACTGTATAATTATTTTATTTTGGTGATGATGCCATATTGATCTGGATTTCCAATTGCTATGTGCATCAGAATACTTAATATTTTATCATGATAACGTGAAAGTGTAAAAGCAAGGGTTTGTCTCCTCAGTTACAGTTTCTAACTTTTAAAGAATTTTTTAATGCTTTAATTATTTTATTTTCTATGTGATTAAAGGAAGCTGGCATCATCACCAAGCTTGCAAGAGAGGAAATATTTTTAAAATGTTCAGTGTGTAAAAGATGGCAGTGTTGTTACCTTTGTAAACAGAAGATGATGGGCAAAAAAATCTGCAGAATTTTCAGCAAAAGGGAGTAATTTTTTCAGCTCTTTTTCATTTCTTAATGGAAGAAGAATTATGGAAATGAGAGCAGGCATTGCATTAAGTGCTTGAAATGTTCCTTCCCTGCAGACCAATAAAAACATAACTCTTCCATTAGGGAAATTTAGTTTTTTGAAGGCTGTGTGAATCTGAGCTCTGAATCAGTGAATGAGATGACTGTGCTGGGGTAAGCGTTTCAAGGTCTGATTATGTATTTTAAGTCTTTCGTAGGTGGATGCCAGTTCTTAGCTTGTCTTGTAAGTCTTCTTCAGAGCAACTTTTTCTGTGACTCTTTGTATATCACCCCCTTGGCTTATCTTTTGTAGTACTTGTGTAGTGCGATCTCCTATTACGCAGATCAGTAAGAGAATTTCAAAGCCTTGAGGATTGAATGATTTTTCCTCCCTGAATTTGAACTAGAAGGTTTCCTGGCCTTTTCAAAACACTCTAGCTACTTGCGTATCTCCATAAACAAAAGTCAAATAGTGCAAGTAAAAAATATAACCTTTCTTCATGTGGCATGTTTATAGTCTCACCTATGACTATAGCCTGCCTTTGAAAATATCCTTCATCTGTAATTGTGAGATGAAAATGTAGCAGTAACCTGCTGTCCCTGGGGTTGTTCAGATTAAGTTCCTGATCAGGGCTGCAGAGAATTAATACCAGAGCAAGTGGGTATTCAAGTGAAGCCAACTTTTTTTTTTTTCTGTGCTATTAACCATGAAATAGTAATCAACATTAATTCCTAGGTTCTAGAAGAACACAAATAAAAAGGAGCAAAATCATTACCAGTCATTACCAGTGCTCCTTACTTCTAACTTATTAATCGTATTTCAGTTTCAGATACTATATTACTTAAGCTGTCAAACACATCACATAGGTATAAAAGGATGATTTGTCCTCATTTAGTGCATGAGGAAACAGAGACACCAAGAGCTTCTGAAACTTGTCCAAGGTCTGGAAATGATTAAGTGAAATTCTTTCCTTTTATTATTTTTATTTAGTTGTAAATAGTCTGAAAGTAGCCATAATGGTCTAGTTCTAATTGATCAAAGAAATCTCATCTCCCCTCTTTTGCTGAAGGGCGGATCCCGTGGGTGCATGCAGCACACATAGTTAAGGCACCAAATGTAATTATTGTGAATATTTGTTCGCATGTGGGGCTGGTTTTGTTGAGATTGGTTTTCTGCAAACACTGCGAGAAATTGTTTACCCATCACTACAGGTGTTCCTTGGAGCTCCAGTCACCCCCCCAGACTCCCACGAGTGCATTCCTGTGCTCCTGTTATGGTTTATACGCAGACAACCTAGTCCTTCTGCCATGATCCAGAAACATGACAACTATGCAAATATTAGTTATGTTCCTTATAAATTCAGAAGGCAGGGAGAACATGCCTGACCTGCGTGATCCTCTATCCCCATCCTGATTATTCATTCCTAATGGAAAGATTTTGAAACACTGGAAGAAGATGTCAGTGGAGGAAGCATATAGACATCACATTTTCAACTCCTTGCTGATTTTCTTGCTATTTTATCGTCTCTACCCATCCTATGGCTTAGTCAGTTGATTAATTTAGTCAGCTGCCTGCTTTGGACATTATAAAGAGATACTGGCAGTGAGTCTCCACCTCGCACATTAGATTTTTGTCTGATTTAAGTTGGGGCCACCCTGTGCTAGTGGCGTAGGTGGCTAATAGTCCCTGAGAAACCAGCTGTGTGGACTGGGGCTGCCTGGAGTAAACATGAGTTCCCAGGTGTCTTGGATGCTTTTGCACACAGAAGGAGCCAGATGGTGTTCTCTTTGGATATTCTTTGGCTTTGCTCTGTGGGAGAAATACCTGAGATGGATGCTGCCAGGTAGCTGCGTGGCTCCTGTGTGCTAACAGCTGCTCTAGCTCTTCTCTCAGAGGTATAGTTAAAGCATAAAAATGAAAAATGGGTGTTGGTCTGTGTGGTCAAGTGAGGAGTGGGGCAGACTTCATGTCTTGTGTATCTCCAGACCTGATGGCATGGGTCCAATCCCAAGCTGGCATGCCAGACTGGAATGTGATGGTGGTACATGCCAGATGGTTCATAAGTACTTTGAGATCAAAGGCATTTTCTACATGTTAGTAAGGTTTTCTCATTCACAGCCCTTGGGCATGGCTAACTCACATGGCCGTGTGGTACGCAGACACAGTCACTCATTGAGGTCCTCTGAAGCTGAGTGCGGTATTGCAGATTTGACTGTGAAAGGCATTGCTGCAGTCAGCCACCCTCCCAAACACCATGAAATTCGGGAAGCTTAGGTCAGGTCCCATGTCACCTGCACATTGGAAAATAACAGGTTGGTTGGCTCACCCTGGCAGTAAAGCTAACTATCCCTGAAACAAGGCCAGTCTCTGGGACGTTATCTGAGCCAGATACATGGGCGATGGTGTTATCCTGGACAATTAAAATTACTAGAGGGTAGCCTGCACGTCAGCCGTGTGCCCAGCCTTGGGGCCATTCGCAGCAGCCCAGCACGTCGGGCAAAGCTCCAGGCATTGCAGGCAGGCTGGTCTTGGGCAGCCGTCCCCACCTCATGTGCTTGCTCTCGTGGTCTCGTTCCAGGGCAACCCACTGTACTTCCAGTCTGCCAGAAATGTGACAGTGAACATCCTCAATGAGAAGACGAAAGTCCTTACTCGCCTTGTAACAGGTAAGGAGGGGGAAAGGCTGCGTGGAAGAATTAAGGAGAGATGAAAGCAGGAGTGTTGTGGGATGCTGTGATGACTTTAGCACACAGGAGGGGAGCCCAGGTGTCTTGTGAAGTACAAGTGAAAACTTCACTCCACTTTGTAGAAACAAAGCTAGAGACATGAAAGCTGTGCTGGAGAGACAGCTGGTTGGTGCTTTCTGATAACGAAGCAGACCATCGTTTTAATTTGAAAGCCAATCTAGAGACAGAAAGGTTAGTGATATGACTTCAGGGTCAAGAAGAACATATGCAGGGTGATATTTCTGTTGTAACAGGCACAGGCTTTTCCCGAGACACTTTTAACTTGCCTGAGATCGTGGGAACTCTGCTGATTAACTGTGTCTGGGTTGGAACATTTTGCAATTTAGAGCTCTCTGTGCCCTTCTGCTGATGAAGAACGCTCTCATGCTCCCAAGCATGAGTGTTTTTGATGGGGAAATGGGTGTTTAATAAATCCCCAACACACAGCAGCATGTGTAATTTGGGTTGAAAGAGCCTAATGTGTTATATATGCTAATAGATAATATATATATGATATAGGATAGATATTTATTTATTGAGATTTTTCAAGGGACCGCAAGAAGTACTGCTGTGTGGCAGAGCCAGTAATCCGTAAACATGTTGTTTCTATGTGCGACTGGGTTGTTTGGTTTGCTTACATAACATCTTGGCCTCCAGTCACAGTATTAAATAATTAAATATGCAGCTTCAGTAAGCAATGATTTAGGCAGCACACATGAAAATTGCCTGGAGGAAGGAAATAAATTCAACCCCAAGCTCCCTGATTCTCACATTCAGAATTAGTTTTAGTTTGTTGGTTCTTCATATATTTTCAAGAGGGTTCACTTAAGCACCTCCATTTCATAAGAGCTTGGGAGGACGTAGTCAGTGACGTCTCCCAGTGTGATGTTCTGGCTATTGAGCTCGTTTCTGTGTTCAGCAGCAGCTTTGATTTCAGAGTGGAGCAAAGGCACGGTCCCATATGGGCAGCGCATGCTGCAGCGATGAGTAGGGAGGTAGTTAATTAGCAAGATACAAATCAAACTTAAAGCTTGAAAATACTGGATTTTCTCAGAATGGCTGCTGGATTTTTAAGTGTTTCCAGGGATCTTGGCATAGCCTCATTTTTCTGTAGTCTGAACTGTGCACGTGGTTCTTTGTCCTGATGCCAATACAGATGACCTGTGCAGTGAAACGCTGGCTATAGATGGAGTTAGAAACTGCCTATAAGAAAATGCTGGCTGTCGGCTCTTATTTCTCTTCTCTTTTGAGAAATTAGACTAGTCAAGAAGATGACCAGAAGTAACGTGAAGTCCTATCACCTGCCATGTGCAGCAGCATATTCCAGGGAGGCTGTGGCTTGGACTGAGATGCACAGGGCTGTTAGATGGTGATTTGTCCAAAGTTTAGCCCAGGTTGGATAACTGAGGGGTCTGCTCTTTGCAGCTTTTGAGCTACAGACCTGCAGAGAACTGCTGTTCAGGCAGATGATGTTTATCAGGCTCCACAACAAAACGCATTGCCAGAGGCTTCCCAGCACTGCAGGAGAAGCAGCAGAATTGAAATAAGAGCTAAGAAGGAAAGTTTTACTTGTCTAAAAACTTTCTGAAATGTGGGAAACTCTGCTGTTTATCATGACCTGCACGTAGTTGAAATGGTCCAAAAGAAAACATTTGCTCCTCTGGTGATGTTTGTCTTCTTTTTCTTTCTTTTTTTTTTTTTTTTTTTAAACTGGACTGTGCATGGCACTGGTATCATTTTAATCCAAGTATATTTAACAGGCAGAAAACCAGGAATCTTTTACACTGCAGCATCAGTCCAAGCAAAATGTACTCAGGAATGCCTCTTGCAGCTGCACCAGTTCTCTCAAAGCGTGGCTGGGTATATGCGTTGCTGTTTCACATGTGGGTCTGTCTTCCATAAAAATTTCCCAGCTATCCCAAGTTTAATGGTGATTTATGTGTCACATAACGTTAACAAAAATGTAAGTGGAAATAGTTGAGGGCTTGTTATTTGGGTAGCAAACAGTGCCCTTTTCTAATGAGAGGTCACCCTCTGAAAAGCACAGACCTCTCTGTCAGATGCAGGTTGTATCTGCAGAGCTATTTGGCCAATCTCAGCAGATGGGTTTATTAAATGTATGAAGCTACTGTGTGATTTTCTCCTACTTTTCATTAAAAAGTTGTTTGAAATCTCTTCTTCCCTCTAGGTCCCCAAGCAGTGGAAGCACACAGCCAAAAATTTGAGGTGAAAACCCTCTCTGGAAAATTGCTGTTTTCTGCAGATGACAACGAAGTGGTGGTTGGAGCAGAGAGATTGAGAGTTTTAGGTAAAAGATTATTCACTAAATCACTGTTTTAATATGCGCCTCTTCAAACGTTAGAATAGTTTTGCCTGACTTTTCTTCACACTTGCAGAAAGCTTCTTATGGAGATAAAGCCTTTCGCTGTCTTTGTTGCTTTGAATCTTCTCCAAGGAGATAATGGCCAAGAGTTTCTATCTGAGGGGTTTCTTAACTTGCACAATATGTGATTTTCCTCCAGAGAAAAATCCCCTGGAAGTGGTCTGTCTGACTCAGTGAAGTAGCTTTAAAACTAGCTTTGGAAACTGAACAGCGTTATCTCTTGGGTCTGGGACACAGGCCATGAGGGGACGCTGTAGGGACGCCTCCACGACCGCAGTTACTGTGCGTGGAGAAACCTCAGCTTTCGTGGTTTTGATCCCACCACTTTCACCAGCTCCCCCTTCATTCTGAAGTGAACACCAAGGAGGAGACCTGCAGTGGAAAAGTCAGCATGAGACAGGATGCCACGTTAATTCTCTGAATAGTTTGGTGGCCTTTATATTAGTGACCTTTCCTTAGCCACATGCGAGAGCACACTGTGTGTGTCTGAGCCATCTCCAGCTGTGCTGTGGGTGGGCTGAGTGTCCCATGCACAGAAAGAGAGGCCACCCTTACCAGTGCCACCGCTTCCCCCTCTGCCTTTCGAGACAGAGGGGTCAGCTCCAGCCCTCCTTTTGCCTGTGAGGGATCAGCCTCCCCAGCTGTCCTGCCTGTTAGGCTTTACATCGGTAGTTCCTCATAAAAACTGGGGATGCATTTTGGCTCTGGGGAAGGGGGGTTGTTTACTGTTTCGTTTGGGTTTGGTTTGGGTTTGTTTTCTTTAATTAGAAAAAAGAAGCTGTTATGAAAATTGTAAAATTTTCAAATGTATTTGATAGTTCCATGAAATTACCTCTTGGATACTTGAATTCGCTGGCTCTCCTGTTCAATCCATGCTCTTTGATTAGTCTCAGATTTGCTTGTAAATGTTTTCAGGTAGGACCAGACTGGGTAACTTGATATTGCTAGCGGGTAGTCACTTAACTGTGCCGCTGGTCTCTGTGGGTGCCTGATGCCTGTCTTTTAGTGGCTTGATTTGGATGCATCTGTTTGCTCCAAATTGTTCCTTAGTTCTCCAGTAAGTTCCTAAACACAGAGATCAACGAAGGAGCTTAGAATGATGTAGAGGGTTGTTGGGTTTTTTTTTAGAATATTTTTAGCCTGTTTTTATTTCCTGTTATTTGGTACATACTAGGTAGCATTTTGTTAGTATATTATGTGTCATCTAAAGGAGTTTAAATGAAGGCCTAAGAGTCTAACCATCATGAATGGGAGTTTGAATCCAACCGTGAACGTTTTTCATTACCTGATGTCGTGCTATTCTAGATGGTTCCTGTTTGTAGACAGTCCAGGTGAAGGTCTTTGCAAGTCACTGCTGGTATGTACTGGACTAGTTCAGTCACCAGCTATACAAAGTTACGTGAGTTTTATAGTTTTATATGTTGAACTTCACAGAATTAACAGTATCTTTTTAGCTTAAAACTTTCAAAAGGACCATTCAAAATTTTTGCAGTGTTACAGAGATGAGGAGCATTTATCACAATCCATCTTCTTCACACTGCGCCCTTCAGAGCTGATCAGCTGTACAGTCTTTGTGCAGGATAGATGAAGTCAGGAAGCAACAGTTTTTAGATGTTTTCTTGGAGACCTTAAAACAGAAGAGATTTTATAGAAACGTTTCTTTACACGTTGCAAGTACTTCTCAGATTACATACTTACAAAAATATTGCTTTTTTATTTACTTTGTACTTTGGAGAAACCAGCAATTATTTTTATAGTTATTTTGAGTTTCTGCCTTGTTTTAGTCTCCAGAATAAACAGCATCAAAAATACTGCTAACCACTGTACTGCACTTTCATTTTTATTTGAAACTGAGTGTTTCTTGGGGTTTATTTGGCTTATGCAGATCTGTCAGAAAATAAAAGGTAGAATGATACCGCTGGTGATGTTACGTGGCAAGTATTTCAATGACCTTGAACTGAAATGCTTTCAGAGTTCATGCTTGGCTTTGTTTTTCTCCAGCTTTGCTTCCTCAATCTAATTTTATCTCCAAAAGTGTTTGCCATGGCTGTTTGCCATACTGGGAAGGATTATACCATATGTTCATATTTCTTGCAGTGTTTTTGTCTGCACTTGAGGCTAGTCCAACTTGTAGTACACAGACAAATTCCTTTGATCATTTTTCTGGTGTTTGGGATCTCAGGTGCTGTCGGAATGTGTCTGCTGACACCTATCTACGCTATGTAAATAATCTCAACTTGTTCTCGTTATTGCTGAACACGTACTTGTTATAGGAGGAAGGGTATGTCTGCAATCTGGCATGAAAGTCATCTCACAGAGGTTAGAGCAGCAGTTACGGGGCTTGTGGATAGCTTTTAATCTTGTTAATGATAATTACTTTTTTTCTTTGTACACGCTTCAAAGTTGATTCTGAAAGTTTGTTCTACAAAGTAATGCTGAAGCCCTGTCATGAGGAAAGAGGTGCTTTCCTTTTTTGAAATGGACTCTGCTCTGGGTAGCTAAAGGATTTTTCAGCATTGGTGAGGCATTGGAAAGGGAGGATACACAGAGTTACGTACCAAAAAAATACAAGTAGGACATGTGCTTCATTTGGTGGTGCTTCAAAAAATTGCACAGAATGGGTAGTGCAGATTACCAAATGAAAGGGTTTTTTTATTTTAATTGTATTTTGGGGGGCTATTTCTGATTTTTAACCACTAAAGGACACAGAAGGACAGAGTTAGTCCTCTCTGCTTTTCATGTATTATGTAATTTAGAGTGCTTCAATGAGTTTGTTTGATTTGGTGAATCCAGTCAAACCTATTGTCACAGGAGAGATTGCAGGATAACGGGAACTTCTGTTTGAGGACAAGGGCAGCCCTCTGAGCCCTTTGGCCATGGTCAGCTCCCATAACATCCACCCCGCCTTTTCCAGACACGAGCACAAATTCCGTCTGCCTTGCTCAGAGCCAGCTGGGAGCTCAGCAGCTGCATTGGTCCAGATGACTCAGAAGGAGCTCATGTTTGCCTACAAAAAGTCATGTAGAAACTGAGCCTTGTGCCAAATCTGGTCTGTCCTTTTTCTTACAAGCTTGTCTGCCAGTGCCTGCAGTTGCCCAGCCGTCCCCTCCACTCTTGAGGAGACACATTCTCACTGTCAGCACCGCTTTCTTTTACAGGCTTCGTTCCTGGAGTGCTTGAGCACCTGGTGGTCTTTTAAGAGATCCTACAGCAAACCTCAGAGCTGTTCTTCTTCCTCAGAACCATGACTCTGGTTTTGCAAGGCTTAGATTTTGAAGGTAGAATGTGCCACTTCTCTGCCTGGTAAACGGTACCGTGGTGCTGCTGCTGGGGTTGTGTGTGGGGTGAAGTGCAACCCTTCCCTGAGCTGGCCATTGCCAAAGTTAGCAGCACCTTTTAGCAAACACCACATAGATGCAAGCTAATGTCTTGCTGGATGTGCCCCACGGGCTCATAAACACATACGGTCCGCGTTATGGGAGATGAATGAGCTGTTCCTAATTGAATTTGTATGTGGTACATCGTACAGTGGTTCCCCTTCCCCCCTCCTCCCTCCCTCCAGAAGTGAAATGTGTTCAGACCGTCTGAAAAATGGTGCAGAAGAAATACTCTTTATTTAAAAGAGCATTAAAAAATAACTTTGATATATATTAATTACTGATTTCATTTAATAGCATATTGAACATTATAGCATTTATAAACAAAAGACAATCATAAAGCATTATTCTGACTGTTAATTAGCTCTATTTATTCTCCAGATTAGTTTTTAAATATGCCCTCTAGATGCCACTTGATACTAATTAACAGAGTTAACATTATTATCTCTATACAAAAGCATTTTAATTAAATCTAAAGCAATTTAAATTAGCATGAGTTTTTACAGAAATTAAACTCTGTTCCAAGTAGAGTTAGAGCTGCTTAATTTACCCTTATAAGACAACATCTGATGACATGCCCGTGTCAGTTCTCCCAAGGGCCTTGACATCTTTTTTGGAGATTATTTTTTGAAGTTTGTTTTCAGGGAAACTTGCCAGTACACTCTCATGTTTAATATTTATGATGGATTTAACAAATTTTTTTTAAGAATAATATTGATGGGAATCCACATGCACTGCAGTGAGCTGAAATAGAGATACAGAAGATGCGTTCCCGCAGCTTAGAGGCTTCCGCAGTCCCTGGTTTTGAGTGGTGGAGGAAGGGTAGCGTGGGAGGTAGGATTGCATGGGTTGGATGCTGTCCCACTGCAAATCAACCACGCTTTTGAACCACCCTTAAGATTACCATTTTGCTTTGCAATAGGGATAGAATTAATCATAAAACCCCAAAGTCCCTTTTCTGTAATAGAAGAATACAGGGATTGCTCCCAAATTGCTCTGGGTCCCTGGAAAATCTGCCTGTCACTTGGACATTTAGACTAGCATAGCATAAGCTTTTCTTCTAGTGCAGCCTAATGATAAACATTTGGCTATAGCCTCTCCCTCTAGCAAACCCTGACTAAAACAGCTGCATTCAGAGTGGGGTAGGATGCCTTTCATCTCCCAGTATAAAGACTGCGGGAGACGGGTGACCCACCCACCACTCACTGCAGTCCTCCCAGCACCTAGGCTGGCCAAAATGTCCCTTTGATCTCTCCAACCCCTCGCCTGCTCCCCCTTCAAATAACGAGACATGAGCTCTATTTCTACCTTGTAGCTTTTTTCCACTGTAGCACATTCCCTTCGGGCAATGAACCGTGTGGGGCATGCAAATACTGGGCACAGGTTAGGCTTGCAGAAATATTAGTTTGGGACCATGTTTTGTTCTAGTTTCTTGCCAAGTGCTTGGGAATGCACCTGAAAAGAGGCATCAGCTGGTGAAATGTTATTGCAAATTTATTAGTAAGTTTGGAGAAATTATTTCCAAGGCACATTTCTAGGATTTTATTAATGAAAGCCAGGTATTATGGACTTCAGATGTTTTAGTCAAGGAACACCACCAATAAAATCAACATAACCTAAGCTTATATTCAAAGAGGTCACTATATGACTGTCTCATAAGAAGCTCTTTTCAACAGGAGAGTTTGGGTAGGGGTTTTCTGTTGTTGGGGGACAAAGGGACAATACCTGCTCTGTATTTGCAGAATACAAAGTGCTGGGTTTTATTACCCGTGGAAGAGCTGAAAAAGCATCTGCAGTGTCCTTCACTTTGGACAAGAGGAGAACACAATTTAATGTGAATGTGGTGAACTAATATGTCTGTGTAAGCTGGCCCAGCTGTCTCTAAAGCTTCACATCTACAAACATTTTCACGGAGCCTCGTATTAGCTTGATCTAGGAGGATCCCTGCAGAGCTGTGGTTGCAATGCCAGCCTGGCTAAAGAGCTCTGCTCACATTTCCACAACATTACAATTTTAGTAGCTTCTTGGCCCATCCTTTCTAGCTTGTGTTTGCTGCAATATTTACAGGAGAGTAACTTTAGTGAGTAGAAGAGTAGTTCTATTTCATTAAAATAATCCACAAAGCTATTTGACTGCTACCAGTCATCTTAGAGGGTGGTGTAAGCTAGAAAGTTAACAACTTCCAGGAGTTACCACCAACCTTTGCTGCATGCACCCTTCTTCAGAAGTTGTTATTTATGGGTCAGGACATGCACCGTTGCCCTTTACAGCAGCCATTATGATTTCAAAGTGGCATTTGGCTGATTTGTTTGTGGCAGAGGGAACAAGTTTCGTAGCCAAGTGTTGAAATCAGGCTTGATCCAGAGGAGCTGGAGCTTTCTGGCCTCACCATTGAGTCTGCTCCGGCTTTACGCCTGAGGATAAATGCCAAGCTTGAACTTGCTATTATGCATTTTGTATGTTTTCCTGAAAAATGTGTCCTTACTACAGGTCTATAAATAGCTTTTTCATAGGAGAAATGGTGCTGCAAGTCTCATTTCTTAGCAAATTGAAACATTTTCCTACTATGATCCTTTTCCTTCACAAAGGCAGCGGAGAGCAAGTTGCATCCAACTCAAAGCTGGCTTGGTGGTGCCGAATCATGGCCATGGTACCTCGTTGTGCTCCTGGAAGCAAATGCTGTGCCATCAGACTGGGATTAGAGGCCTTTCCCAGTTCATCGAGTTGCAAATGAGCTTCTGCTCGCTGGGGCTGCTTCAAGGCACCCGGAGGTAGCAGATGCTCCAGGGCTCCCTTCTGTGCTCCCAGCAAGAGGAACGAGCATGCCACGACCAAGCTGCTCAGGAGGCTTGGACAGGCATTTGACCTTTTTCTGAAGATGTATGAACTTCTTTAGGAAGCAGCGACAAATATTCACTACACGCTCCCTGTAGGTAATTAAGCGGTAATATTAATGCAGTCCCCGAGCAATTGCCAAGCTGTCATGTAGTCATTGGTCCTGTGGAAAAGGGACAGAGAATAAAATGAGGAAAGTAGGGAAATACACTGACAAATGAAGATACCAGGTGTTAGCACTGGCACTAGCAAGACTGGGAACAGCCTCCACTGTCTGTAGCATTCAGTTGTGGCAGCAGAGTTTCATCAAATTTCTTTGCATTCATTGCAGAGCTATGGTGCTGGAAAAAAATATATTTAGCAAAATTAAGGAGCAGTGGGGGGAAAGAAAGATGTTTCCTATCAGTGATTAAAGCCAGAAGAAAATTCTTTTTTGCTCTCAGTTAGGAATTGTGCTGTTGCCCTATCAACGTAAAAGTCAGGTATGAAACAGTGATTTAATCTGTAGACAGCAGTAACAGAGAATTAGAAACCTATACAGAAAAAATGTTTTTGGTTGCATTGGGTGGGAGTTTTTCCCCAGAGGCTAGGATGAGATTTCTGGATGCTTTCTTCCAAATAAAGTTGCTTCCCTATTGCTTAAGGGAAGAGATTAAAATGACCAGATCTTGAGCAAACATACAATTCTTGAATGGATACTTCTGATTGCTTTGCTGCCTTGAGGGCAATAGGTGTAGACACTGTTGTCCATTCCTTTTAATGCCAAATGCAAATAACATTGCTCTCCTTTTTCAAAATCCACTCAGCCGGATTGTAAACTTGTCTTTTGATGGAGAGAACAGTGTGTGTCAGGAGGGAGATATCTTGAGAAGTTTTCCTTGTATTTGCTTTTACTTCAAAGTACATTCCAGGCAAAAAGGACAGCATTTATGTAAAGTGTATAGGCTTCTAGTCCAGGCTGAAATGTGTGTTCAGATTGCGTTACCTTAATCCTGTTTAAGGAAAAAGAAGAATCTTCCACTATTAGATTAATATTGATTAAATGTCACAAAGATTATGAAAGAAACATACTGTACACTTACCAAACACTGAAATCAAGTCTAAAAGTGTGGAAGATTTATATTTTATTTCCTAAGTGTCTTCCCCAGCCTTCACAACCTGATCTGTTTGAAGCTCACATAATATTCTCCTTGATAAATTTCTACTGTGTATTCCTACTTCAGGAGCTCTCCTGAGTTTCTTTGCAACTTTGCACAAGAATGCTAAGGAGAGCTTCAAAGGAATTCAGTGATGACATTGCTATTGTTGAGTTCCAGGAAGAGTGTTGAAGGACCCCAAAACTAGTCAAGAAGGAAATATCTAGAGGTCAACATAAGCTATAGCAGCCTCTCTTTGTATGTCTTTTCTCAGTTTGGATGCAAGCCCTTCTGCTCTTTTCTGTTACTCCCTTTATATTTCTCAGACATTCAACCACTGAAGCGAGGCTGTTGATGTTCAACATGTGTCTACAGACGCACACATCACTACTGGCCCACATACACATCTTAGAGCTTGTGGTTCATCTTATTTGCAAGTTTTCTAGTTTAAAACCAGGCTCCATTTATCTCTTGGGACTGTGAGTCAGATAACTGCTTCTCCTCCACCCATTGGAGCTCATGGTGCTGGATTCTCAAGGAGTTCTCAAGGAGTCCGCCACAGCCCAGTGCCCAAGGGCTGACTCACTCCCCATCTGCCTACAGCGCCAAGACCAAAACCTAAAAGTTTCTAAATAATTTATATTACATTTTTATTATAAATCCATTTGTTGATGCCACACATGATCTCATTACATAGATTGCCCTTAAATGAAAAACTCCCCAACACTTTGATGACAAAGGCAGGCAGACAGACAGACCTTTGCAGTGAACTGTTTTTATAGTATCCTAGAAAGAAGCATGAATAAAGCTTTACGACTTTTGTTCAGTGCACTGGCTTAGCCTAGCCATGCTATTATTGCTGGGCCCTGAAATGGAGCTCTTATTGATTTCAGATTTGATGGGATTCAAGGGGAGCAACAGCAATTACTATGTTCATCCATTTAAAAACATAAATTAAGGATGAATAAGGCTTTTAAAGCTAGGAATTAAAAGAAGCGGGCACAAATCATTTCTACCTATATTGTATTGGATTTGCTTCCTGGACATCTGTTTGCACAGAGTCTGAGACTGTCACATATTACCCTGATGAGACCTAGAGAAGAGAGAACCTCGTCAGATGGTGTTTTCATGAACAAATTGCTGAATGTGTCCTGATCAATAACAGTGGGAACAGAGGTAGTTTATGGAGATCACCAGCACGGTATACATTGCCTCTTGATTTTAGCTAGAAAAAAATCGCAGCAAATCACAATCACAGAACCCAATTTCATTATAAAGCAGTGATATGCAACACTAAAGGTGTACTGCAGGTCTGGAATTGTTACCAAAAGAATACAGAGAGTGGTAAAGAAATGTGTTGTCTAGAAAGAAAAGAAAGAAAATGGGGAATAGCTATCCAGGTGCACAGCTGAGCACAAACCTGATTTCTCTCCCTCGTGTTCTGTTCACCCCCAAGTGCTGTTCAGCTGATTGCCACCTACCCTTGACAGCAGGATCATCAATCATTAGTCTAAAAATACCTCTCATCACATTGCATTTGAGCATCTTCTCCCCCTTCCAGCTGATAGCAGTAGAAGCCTGGAGCAAGTTTAGTGCAGAGGGAGTGGTATGTGATCAGCATCTTGCCACCATGGGTGGAGCCCAGTTCTGGCCAGAGCAGGGGTGGCCCTTGGCTTTGCACCAGGGAAGGTGCCAGGACAGTGTCATGCAGCTCAGGGACTTTTGCAGCACACAGGGAAAGCAAGAGGCAGCTTGGAAAGCTGAACTGTTGGTGCCCACTTTCCTCTGGTTGGATTTGTTGCTCGTTCAGGAGATGCACATTCCAGCTGAGGTTTGCTCCCTTCTTGGGAGAATTGGAACTCCTCCCTCCCCTAATGGAGTTGCTAGCATCCAGCCAGCGGTGAGCTCCCACCAGAGCCTTTGCCTTGGTGGGGTGTTAGTCATCTCCCAGTTTTTTCTTGCAAAGCTCATGAGACTGATCAGCCAACTCCACATTTGGATGAAGAGGGTTAATTGTTTCAAAAGGTGCTCTTCAACAGGAGACTGGCAGACCGGTGTGCACATACACAACATGATGCTTCTGCTTTGTTTCAATGTGAAACTGGGATGAAAAAAAAACTAGTTTTATGCTATGTTTTGGAGTCATGTCACAGAGCAAGCCGATTGCCAAAAGCTCAGCCCGCTGGCTTTTTTTTGTTGCTCCCATGCTGGAAATAGTGATGTCAGCTTGTGCCAGGCACGTGCTGTGCAGCAAGAGAGGACAGTGTCTCCTGTGCAAGAGCTGGAGCTGGTCAGAGGATGCAACAGACCAGTGGCACTGGAGGCTCCTCTGGTGGGTGCAGAATGGGAAGAGGGAGGTGAGAGGAGGTCCAAAAGCTGGATGTAGGTCCAGCAACTCGCTGCCAGTGGTCCAGACTGCAATGGGATTGTCTCCTGGATGTGGCAGTGAGCTGCTAAGAAACCACTATTGCCAGAGAAGATGAAAGCTCTTATTTGGCAAACCTGTTCTCATGCAGTCTTTCTTGAGTCTCAAATAAAAGAACAGACAGAAACAAAAAAAACCCAAAGCCTGAAACTGAGACGTAAATGTTCCCTTGCCATAGGACTCTTGATTTTTGTTATTGCACAAAGTGAACACCTACACAGGGGTCTTTGACATTTGTGCCCGCACACCTTATGCACTAGAAGGGGAAAAAAATAACCACTCTGAGTGAATCTTTATGGTGATTCGAAACACTTGAGGTAGATCCTGTCATATGCTTTATAAGTTCCTGACTGATTGTGCGGAATTAAGTTATTGGGCAGAGAACCAGCTAATGGAAACACATTGATGAAATCATCTTTGAGGGACATTAAATGGAACTTAAAATAAAGCTGAAATGGCTTTATGGATTTTTCAGTCAAACTGTTTATGAACATTTATCGGTGGTAAATTACACAGTGTCAGAAGAGGGAATCAGTAGGTATGGCTTTTAATAGAAGTCGCTCTGATATAATACTGTGAGAAAATAATTTATTGCCTAGGGATGTACAGTATAGTACGTTTAAATACAAATTATATGATTGTTTTCTCTTAACTGTCTTTGACTGTTTGCAGGTCAGTTACCCTTAGGAGCAGCAGAGAGTCTCATAAGATTAAAAAATATAATTTTCAGTACTTTGCAATGGAATTGGAATTTTGTATTATGCATTTTTCATGGTAGATAGCAAATTTTTAATAACAAGTAATTTGGGAAGAAGAAGCTATGTTGGAAAATAATAAATTTAATTTACTTCTGTTTTATACTCAGCAAAGGGAGTAGAGGGGTATAGCAGCTTTATTGTGAAGGGAGATTGTAGCAGCCAAGTCTTGAACTGTTGGAGCTATGTATTAATGCCATTTGCCAAAACCCATCATTCCTCACGTAGAGGACAGGGAAAATAAGACTAGAGGAGTGCAAGACTAGACGGCACCTTCTGGTTTTGCGTATCTTGTCTCTGGTTTTGATATCCAACATCTTATAGTCATGAAATTCTCAAATCTCTTAGATTGTCTGCCCCATCTACTCTAACTGAAAAGCTGTTCCCATTTTTACTCCTCTTTGTGCTCAAAAACACCTATTTTTCTTCCCAAATATATTTGGGACCACTTTATTGCCACTTGCTCTCGAGCCAACATTGGCCTATAGCCAGTGGTTCTTTCTCCTTCATGTTGTTTATCCTCCTAATATATTTATAGAAAGCATTCATATCCTTCCTTAGCCATCATGCTGCTAAGCTGAAAAGCCAAGTCCTTCTAGTCTACTTTTGTAGGGTAGAGATTTTATGTTCCTGCAGTCATGACAATATTTATTCTCTGTACACTTTCCTCACTGGGGATGAGCTGGGGGCTCACTGGTGATTCCTAAAATAGTGTGATTTTTTTTTTTTTTAATTTTCCTGTTAGGCTTGCCTCTTGCCTTTCAGTTTAATGTCACATTTGTCTTCCCTTTGACCGTGTGGATCATGAGTAGTGCTCAGCCTTTATCCAGGGGTATTTTCATCCAGGGAGTGTCCAACATGGAACAGAAATTTGTGCTGCTTTCTAAGCTCATGACCTTGGACTTCGTATTTTTAAATTCACCCTCTCTCTCTTCTTCCACTCCCTAAGGTCAAACGTTTCTTCATGACATTCCAGTCCTCCTCTGCAGAGCCAAAATAACCCAATTCAGTGTCAACAGCACATTTCCCTCAAACTTTACTTCTCTTTTTTTGCCAAAGCCTTTAGTAAAACCACTAACTGAGGTCACTTCCTCCAACCCAACCGCTTCACTTTCAACCTTTCAACACAGTCCAACATTGATGCTATCACAGCCTGGCTGGGGACTTCCACAGTGGCCAAGAGCCAGATTTTGACACAAATGCCCAGTGTAGTTGAATACTTCTCCAGAGTATTTAGTTCATCTATGATCCCCCTGCTATAGAAATGGGGACACTTAAAATGATAATTAGGTGAGGGGAGGAAAGCTTATCAGGGTCTCTCCAGTGGCTGGATGACACAGGCAGCTCAAGGAGTCCCTCAGCTGCTGACAGCCAGAGTCAAGGGAGGGATGTCTCAGAGCTGGTCCCTCAGCATCCCCTCGTGGCTGCTGTCCTACTCGGTGACAAGGACAGGACGCCCTCTGGGAGAGCTTGTGTTCTTAAAACAGAATAATAAGAAATGATATTGTCAAGGCAGGAAGCCTTATCAAGGCAGGTAGTGTCCACTTCTAATGCGTACCAAAGGAGAGAAACAGAAGGATTTGGAAATCTCGTTCCTGTTCCCAGTGCATAAGGGACTCTTCCATGGATCTGGAAATACAAAAAAGACAGGAAAAGAAGGGAAAGGAAAACAAGGAGACGGATGAAAGGAATAGCAGGCTTCTTTATTTTCAGCCTTCCTGAAATGACTACATCAGAGTCTTCACTGCTTTTTGTTTCCAAAGTTGCTTCCTGCATTTAAATTAAATAATGAAAGCCTGGAAAACCCCAAGTCATTAGAAATATGGTGAAGTTTCTCCTTATGCTCCAGGGGTTTCTGATAACTTGCAGATCATTATTTTGGGCTTTGCATAATTTAAGTAGCTGACTTAAAGTGTGTAAAAATGAATTAAAATTACCAGCATAAAGTCACAGTTTAAGCAAGATGGGTGGAAAGGGTTACAAGAATATCTATGTGCGCCTCTGCAGCTGCACTTCCTCATCTTCCTCCCCTTGAAAATGATTGTTTTATTATGCAGATATGTGCAGGCTGCGTCTTTTGCTAAGTTTCATTGCGAAGCTAATAACCAAGGCAATTGTGTGGATAAGCAGAGACTTAAATCATTTGGAAATTGTTGAGAGAGGACAGATCTGATAATAATAACCTTCATGGCTGGCAAGTTACAGCTGCTTCTGACAACTTGTAACGATGAAGGCTTATAGTAAAGTTAAGAGCTAAATATCTGTATTGTGCTATAGGATCAATTTCAATTCCCAAGTATAAAGCTTCAAACTTTAGACTGCTTTTATCATCTGTGAGATTGCTTTGTTTTTTTCTAGGTCAAAAAGAAGGGACTTTTTTAATAAATGTTAGAGTGCTTATTTTCATTCTGATTTTTCTTCTCTAACACAGTGTGACAGCCTAGATAATTTGTTTCAGTGCAAAGAAAACATAGTCTTAATGAAGCTACAG
This sequence comes from Syrrhaptes paradoxus, assembly GCA_013400615.1. Classification (NCBI taxonomy): domain Eukaryota; kingdom Metazoa; phylum Chordata; class Aves; order Pterocliformes; family Pteroclidae; genus Syrrhaptes; species Syrrhaptes paradoxus. Next base: position 99,387 of record VZTO01003740.1, read on the forward strand.
GTGTTTCTCAGAAGTTACAGAAGGATGTAGTTTTAACATGTTTTGCATCATCTCAGAGCATTTTTTTTTATGACTTCCAGACTGCACATAGGTAACAATTATAATAGAAGAGAGATCTCAAACAGTATATGTAAAAGGTCTCATCAGTATCTGTAGTTTGCACGAATAGCTATATTGAAGAAAAAGTTAAGGAAATAAAAAAAATGCCACTGGTGCCATTGCATGCTGACATTGAAATTGCAGTGATGAAGACAGATAATGAATGACTAGCTGTTCGCAGTGCGTCTGAACGCAAGACCGCAGGTCTCATTTTAAGAATATCGGTCATACTTGCTCACTGGGGAGGCAGCTATGTATTAGAGAATATGAACATGAATTCTAGTGCACTGCTGCGTGTAAGGCAGTTAATACCATTCTTAGCTGTGTTTTAATTGGAAGTTTCAGTGTGAGTGAGAAAGTGATGTTCTGCAGCATGGAGCATAAGTGACAGCACATGGGGACTCCTGTGTCCCAGCAGAATATTTTAGAAGTGGAATGGGTTCAGAAAAGAGCAGTGAGATGTCCAGAAATTCTGCTTCATAGTGAATGATTCAGAAAGCTGTAACTTTTCAGAGAATCAAAGAGAAGGTTGGGTGGTTGGGTCACTGTCGGTAACTCCTGCAGAAGAAGAAGGTTCTGTTCAGGCAGCAACTACTGGCTGGCATGTGAGGACACGAGAAGATCTAGTGGCTGAAAGCTGAAGTGAAACCAATTCAGATTAGATGCACATTTTTACATTAGAACAGTTAGCGGAACGGAATGACTTACAGAGGATGACATGGGCTGCGTTTGGCTTAAAACAATGAAACTGGGAGAGCACATCTTTGTAGAGAGAGACAGCATGGCTCGGGCACAAATACGGACCCGATGCAGGGATGGCCGGGTGAAATGGCCCAACCTGGGCTATGCAAGTGGTCACAGAAGAGGACTGCAGTGACCTGAAACTTGGGAGAACTGTTAATATTACTTAGCAGTTTACAGCTCATGACCTAAAAACACACAGCAAATGGGGATAGTGCTGCCTTCCCCACCATCTCCAAGAGAAAGGGAAAATGAGTGGATGTTAAATGACTTCTGGGTCACATATCAAATCGGTGGCCGTGATGGGACTCGAGCACAGTCTGCTGCCTGCTTGTGCTGCAGTGGGGGGACACCTCCCTCCTTTTCCCCAGGCAGGAGCATAGCCTGACCAGAGAGGTGTTTGCAGGGGTTGACCCAAAATTTGGCTTTCTCCTTTGAGTATCTTTCAGAGCCCAGCAAAAGAAATAATTTCATGATGTGCATCCAGGTTCATTAGTGAGGGACGTAGCTGGATTAGATGCCTGGTTACCAAGGGGGGGGTATCTTTTCCAAGCTGCCTGCATCAGATGGGTCAGCAAACACTTCCCACAGTCAGGGGATAAGCAGCTGCTTTTACAGCCAGAAATGTAGTTTGCAGGCAAATGCTGGTTGTAATCAAGGCAATCAATTTCAGGTGATCAAGGTCTGGCTTTTCCTGGGGACAGAAGGGATGTGCACAAGAGAGAAATGGGGTCAGGTGATGGGTTAAATTGCACCTAGCTATGATTTGACAATCACTCCCCTGATAACAGCTTATGATGTTTACAATTTGTCTTCTGTTTTGTTTTGTGATTTCAGGAGCAGAAGGCACAGTGTTCCCTAAATCTATAGAAACTCCCAATGTCAGGGCAGACCCCTTCAAGGAACTAAGGTAAACTTTGGAATATGGTTTAACGGTAACTCAGTGGTGCCTTGTTGGAGTTGTGCGTACTGCTGGGCATCATTTCTGCTTTTGCATAAGAGCTTGGGGGTTTGCTTTGGAAGGCATCACCAAGGGGATGCCATGGAAGGGAAGGGACCTGCTGTGTTTCCATGTGATATGACCAAGCTAAAGGCAATCACAGGTCATGAGAGCATAGTTTCTCCTTTGTAAAGTGCTCTGCTTACTCTGGGCTCAGCCTTTTAAAAGAAATAGATAAATCTCCTGGTTGTGCAGGGAGGTACTGGAGTCTGTGCTGAATCACAGGGAGCAGCAGCAGGCAAAAGGATAATGCTCCCCAGCATTATCTGTCTTGCAGAAATGCAAACCCTCCCTGACCTACACAGGGTCTAGCTGTGCATGCATGTAACTGCTGACACTTGCAGAGAAGCCACTTGCTGACAGCAATGTATCAGGAGGGGAATAAACAGCACAGGTCCTGAGAGCCAGCTTTGCCCTCAAGCTAATGCTGGGCACTATATTTATTTAAAAAAAAAAAGTGTGGCATTACAGGTTAGTTTGGATGACTAGTCACTGAAAAGAGACTAATCATATGGCCTAATAAATTATTGACTAAGTCTTCTGATATCTTCTGACCAAGAAGGCTGTAGGGGTTTGCCATCAATGCTCTCATTGTCCTTCCTTAGAAAATGAGAGAGAGAGAAAAGGTTAAAAAAAAAAATCTCCAGAAGGACATTTTATCCTTAGGTCTAGGGTTGCACACTCTCCTTTTCTGGAAGCTGCTGGGGATGAGGCAATCTTCAGAGAGCTGAAGTTGTGCACAAGTGCTGCAGATTTACTGTGGATGCACTGAGATGGGAGAGGACCTCTCATTAACTCTCGCTGCTCTGATACCAGGGATAGTTATCGCCCTGCTAGATCACCGTGGAAGGTGAAGAATATCCTGGCTGCTTTCCCTTGGGTCTATTGCTATCCTTCAGTTTCTCTCTGGAAACACTCTAATTGTTCCCATTTTCCACTCTGGGGATCACGCGTCGGACAAGAAGTGCAGTGCTGGTGTGATGCGGTTTGTTATCAAAGTTTGTTCTCTTTTTCCATGCAGTGGCTTTAACCCTGGCTTGTGGTTTTCCCAATTTTGGCATATTTCCTTTAAAAAAGAGGAAACAGGGCCTTTGCTTAGCCTGAGATGCATCTGCCAGGGCATGGCCCATCTTTGCTGATGTTTTCAGGGAAAAAAATAATCATGATGATGGTTAAAAATCCAATAGCATCTGAATAACCTACAAAACCAGGTTCTGTTTTCAGTAGTGCAAGAAAAATGCAAGACTTGCTTACAAGTTTGTAGTTATTTAGGAGTTTTCTAAACGTGGTGAGGGAATTTAATCCAAATAAGTGTAGGGTGTCATATTAGAGAGGACAAATGTGAATTAAAATGGCCTTAATCTGATTGAGTATGCCTCACTGTTCCAAAGAGAATTAAGCTAAATGAAATTGAAATGAATTAATGGCAGTATCCATGTGAGGGGTTGATTCAGTATATTTGATCTGCTTTAAATTCATGTTGTTATTCTACTTGTTCTGTGCAGAGAGCTGTTAGATAACTGACTTTCTTTAAAATTAGTGGACTTGGTGAAAAAAATCCTGTAAAAATCTGGTGGTTTTATTTTTCTTTTTTAAGGTGAAATCATTAAATGGGATTTACGTTAGGAAAAAAAAAAAAAAAAAGTCCCACAGGGTCCTAAAACATTTGTGTGCTTCTGAAAATTTTATCTTGGCAAAAATAAATGTATTTTCCACCACTCTGAGAAAAGCCAATGGTAGCACTGTGTTGAGAAAACAAGGTTTCCCAAGAGCAGATGCTCTATTCTTTCCCAAACCAAGAACCATCCATCTCTCTCACTACATGTTGAGCTCTGGCTGCTTCATAGGTAAAATGGTGCCTTTTGGGTGCAGTACAGAGTTCACAGAGGAAATAATCTTACTCTGGGAGGGCCATTTTTTGGCACCTTCCTATTTTGAAAGCAATGTGTGTGCATAAGGTGTCCTTTTGGCCTGTTTAAAAAGAAGTGGCAGTGAAATGGGACTGAATGATATGGCAGCCAGTGGGTCCTGATTTGCATACACTGCCGGGAAAGCAGCATTGTAAACATGCACTCAGTAGCTGGCTTGGCTCTAAAAGGTCTTTTTCTGTAATAAATAGTGCAAACTTTATTTCCTCCTTAGGCTGAAGTTCTTGGGGTGGGGAAGTGCACATTCAGCTATTGCAGGCTCTTGCCAGACGCCACCAACCTCCCATCACTCTTCCTAGACCAAATGGTTACGCTTACTTACGTGCTTTATCCATTTGCTCTCTTCAGTACCATACTGGCTCCCACTTTTTTGTTAGGAGACTTCAAAATAGGGTGACAGCAACTGTCACTATTGGAAAGAGAGGAGACCAACTGCTGCTGTCACCACTGGGAGTCAGACCATCTGTATGTCTTCTTTCCTTTCCTCCTCTCCTTAACAGGCAGACCAACTTCTCCTGCAAGACAGGCAGTACGCCATCATGCCGGTCATCTGTATGTCTTTCCTTCTTTTCCTCCCATCTCCCAAAGACCTCCAGTCATGTCCATGTGTCACAAAGACGGGCACGCTTTGAGTGAATGGTGCACGTTCTCATTTCTTTCTGTCCCTGTTGAGCTGACAAATGGTCTTTGGTTCATACAGCCCAATTCATTTATTAGTTAACCAGCTGCTCTACAAGTTGGTCACCATCCTGGAGAACAGACAAGGTGTGGTCCTCTTTTCTGAGTGCCCTTTTTAAAACACATCTGCACTGACTCTTTTTAATGCAGGTTGCTGTCTTTGACATATGGTAATGTGATTGCCTATGTATAAAAAGTTGAATTCAATGTGACCTTTTCTCACTAGAGTGTTTTAATGGCACCCAGGTACCTTGGGAAGAGCCTGTCTTGAGAGCCTCTCCTTGACACTGGCAGGAGTCACCTGCCTTCCTCTATTTATCTTCTTCCAAAAGGCAAATATATGCCAAGGAGGCTAACAAGATCAGTGCTTTCATTGCCACTGACACATGGGTTAAGACGAGGGATAAGGGCTAGACTAGCCAGTGAGTAAGGAAGAAGGAAAATAATTTAAGGGAAGGGGATTAAAAAGTGGATGATCCAATGTAAGAAAATCTGTCAGGAGGATGCTGTTAAACAGCTAAGTGCTGGAAGCTGGAAGGATGTATACTGGACGGGAGCTCTGTGTTAGCATCCATCCTGGGCTTCTGGTGGGAACAGGTCCCTGGGTTCAAAACCAGTATAGGTGCCTACCTGACGGCCAGGGCATGCTGGGGAGAGGCACCTGAGTGAAGAAACCTTGTTTAGGGTATTCCTATTCTCAGAGTTAAATAAAAAGAAACCAGACAGCATGAAATTCATTCCATGAGGGGCAAATACACACCTGGAATTCATCCACGATTATTGTAGGTTAAAAATGCAGTAAACCACTCATCCAAGGCCAGGAAACCAAGGGATGGCTGTTTTTTCCTGTAATGCACAAATATAGTTAAGGGAGAATTAATCCCTTGGGCTCGAAGGGGTAATTTTTGACCAAAGTTAATTATGAAGCACTGGAAGTACCAAATGGCAGATGAAATGTACTTGCAGCTTGATTTTATTAGTGCAGTTCTACCTTGCCATGTACAGTACTGAACTATCCAAATAGTCCAAGTGAGACCTATTGTAACAAAAAGCAATTTGAATACAGTGCTCAGCTAATGTAATAATACTCATTTTGCAAAACAATAATTCTTAGCGAATTAGGGTTTCTCTCAGCTGTGTTTCACAAGGCAGCAGAGACATTTTCAGTAAGTACAAACACAAATAATGTTTCTGTCTAAAGCCCATTACATTAATAAAGATTAAGAGAACAAAAATTAGAGGAAATGCAAAAAAATGAATGGTGTGAAAGAGGAGGTAATTGGTGAGAAATGGAAGTCGTTTATAAAGACTAGTGTGTGGTACTGAAACACTGTTTAGTTTACAGCAAACACTTGGGGATTCCTGTGAGGTGTCAGTGAGGGAAGAATGGCAAACATAGCCTTGTATCTAGCTGGTGTTACTTTTTGATCGATTTACCAGAAAGGAAGTAATTCTTTTCTCTTTTACCAGTGCAATCCCAATGATTTTGGTAGTCCTACCAGCTTAAAAGACAGCAGGCTTTTGCTTTGGGATGAGCTTTACTTTCCACATTGTGACAAATGGAGTCACCATCCCTGGAGGGGTTCAAGAAACGTGTGGATGTGGTGCTTAGGGACATGGTTTGGTGAGTCAGGTGGTGTTGGGTTGGACATGATGATCCTTGAGGTCTTTTCCAACCTTAATGATTCTATGATTCTAACTAGTATAAATGGGAATATGTGTGTTTTTTATAAAATATAATTATTTTCATATGACACAGATGGGTTGGATTTATATTACTATCTCCACTAAAGTCAACATGTACATATGAGCATACAACTAAAATGAGAGAACAGGTTCCTGGTTTCTAAACTTTGACCTAATTTAAGTGGACTCTGATGGGTTTCTTTTGAATTGCCAAGTCCCTGATCACTATCCATTTTCTAATCTAAGAGACCACATCTGATCTACCAGTTTTCCCGTGCCAGCTAAGGCTTCCTGAAATGCTTGCTGTTGGATGAGACTTTCTCAGAGCAGAATTCACACTGATTTTATAGCCAGGGCCACTTTGCTTTAGCTTTTCCTCCTGTTGACATCCCTTCAAAGCTGCTGCCTGTTCATCTATTATAGAAGACAAGCCCCAGCCCTCCCAAATCAAAGGCAGTCTTTCCCATAGGCTTCTTGTGGGCAGTGTATTAAGATCCCTCTATACCACTGGATGCAAGGCTTGGAGTTAACAAGGCAGTTGATTGCTGGGGCTTTCCATCTGTTAAAGTATTTCCATTGCAAAGAATAGGAGAGGGGGATTGTTGTTGCCTGTCCTTACCCCAGGAAATCTTCTCTTCATGGTCTTCACCTCCTTCACACCCAGCACTAGAACAGGGGGATTCAGCTGTTGGTGTCCTTTTCTTCCTCATTTTCAGCGGGTGAAGCCCAGATATGGATCATATACTCAGGAGGCACATGCCTGGGAAGTTGCAGAGGCATTGACAGAGCTTTGCTGATTTATTCCAGCTGGATAAATCACGTCCCTGCCCTGTTCACAGTGCTGCTAATAGGATCTGTCCATGGACAGGCAGATCCTCTTCAAGGAGGGCTAATGGACGGTGAAAGCAGGCTTGGCAGGAATGGGAGCTTGGCATGAAGGTGCTTCAAACACAGTATATTGCTGAAGAAAAAAATTATATAGGCTTAATCTAGGGGAAAAAAGAAAGCAGGTGGAATTTGTGGTTGGGCAGCCTGCAGTGGGGTGCGTGGCTCTTTCCCAGTGCACCCATGTCCCCTGTGCTGCGGGAACGTGTGGGTGAGGGAGTGTGTGTGTGTTCCACCGGAGCTACATGGCACTTCAAGGGAAAACAGAGGAGTGGGAATAGGGAGGGAAGGGGGCAGATTTCTAAATGAAATGACTGCCAAATGACACAGCCTACGGGATGGAGAGCAGTGGAAATATCCCTCTTATTTGGAGGTTGGTGGGAGGATACACAAAACTCCTTTTCTGCATATAGTTATATGGTTAAGGAGCATAATTGCAACTGGAGCAATGGCTCCAGACAGAGACAGGTTTTAACTTTTCCTGGGCCATGAATCAAATACAGCAGCATGGTTCATTATTCTTTCTCTGCATTTTCCTGTAGAGATTTCCTAATGCAAACAAAGCCTTTTTCTGGGAGATATTAATCATCAATCCTGACTGTTATCTCAGGTCGAATATCTTTCTTGTATACAAGATCTGTATCCTGCCTAGGTGTGTTGCACCTGGGATTGCCATTAGCTTTCAACAGCAGCATGTTGCTTGCTCCGTAATCAGGGTATTCATCTAACCTTCGAGTGCTGTGCACAAAGCTGTATGAGCCAGAAGTCCTCTGGGACTTGAGAGAAACCCTATCGGTGTGACCAATCTGTACAGTCAGACATGCACATATATTCATTTCAATAACAAAAATGTGAACTTTTTTTGCTTTTTTTAACTCTGTGTGCAGCACACCGCTAACCTTGAGTAGAAAATAGGTGCTAATAAATGCAAGGTCTTTAAAATGTGAATTATAGCCATTTCACACTCCATGGCAGACTCACACTGGTGAAATGGCTTAATACTTAATTACAATGCTTGTCCTCTCAAGTACAGATGACATTCCTCAGATAGATTTCGCAATGACATCTGTGGAAATAAGTTGTGAAACTAATTAGTTATTCATACAATACAGAATATTGACTATGCGCTGATTAAAAGGATGTGGTGACACATCTAACATGATGTATCTGTCTGGTAGGTTAGTCTGCTCCCTGAGGTGATATTTTTGGAAGGTCTAACAAAAAAATGATTAAAATACTCTTTAGCTTCTGGAATACAAATGTTTATAGAAAATGTTGCCTTTCATTTGCTTTTTGATAATGATTAAGGAGGGCTGCCATGTTCTGGACTGACAAATCTTACTGCTTGGGAGGAATACCTGGTCTACAGGCTTTAAGGACCATTTTTGGGGTGTTGCCTGTAGTAGGATCTGCAGGTTATCGACTGACTGCAACCTAAGTGTCCTAAAAGCAATCATCAGACAGAGACTCAGAGAGAGGGGTGGGCAAACCAGCATTTGTTTCAGTGCAAGCTGGGCACGGTGTTTGCCTGGCAGCAGAGTCTGGCCAGTGCTGCTGTTACGTGGGGTGGTTGGGAGATGCTGCACCGTGAATCGGTTGGTGTGCTGGTCTGAGGTGCAGCATTTATAATGCCCTGTGAGAGGCTCAGTAGCTATTGTTTTATCATAACATTTGTACTTAAGATAGAACTATTTGTACCAAGGAGCATGAAATACAGAAATAAACAGAAAGGTGGCAAGGAAAGCACCTTACCCGCCTATCGCTGTGATCCCAATCCTTTGCAAATACTGTGAGATTTCGAATGTAATCATGTTCAAAATGACTGAATAGCTCAGAAGAGAAGATTTTCCTTTGAACACTGTTCTTATCTTAAAGAAATGAGAGGGATGTAATCCACTGAGCACCGTGTTTGCTTTTGGGTAGAAAAATACATGGTTTTCTTTAGTACTTCTCTCTATCCCTTTATATTTCTCTCCAGCTCTGCGTCTCACATTTCTAAAACCCAAAGTGAAGAGCAGAGCAGGTAAAATAAAAATCTTTGCTTTACTTGGCACTCGGTACCTGCTTTTAAGGAAGGACTGTCTCCCTGCTGAGTCTTCACGCACAAGCCTGGGAGCCCTCTGGCAAACAGAGCTCCTGCACCCGCAGCCGTGCAGAGCCCGGCATGGGAACTGCGGCTGGGCTTTCGCCTGCTGAACACCAGCAGTTAATGAGCCAGCTTCCTTAAAAAGCGAGTGTTTAACACACACTTCTCATTAACCTGGTACAAAATAGGGAAGGACAATTTAGGCGCTTCCCTGCCCAAGGGAGGAGTTCCTCGGGGTTTTGTTTCCTTCTGCTGATGCCAGAGGGTTTGGCTGTATCACGCAATAATAGTTATTATTTAGTGTGAGCGAGGTACTTTGAGCTATGTAAGTCCACTGTGATTAAGAAGGTCACTTCTACAAATACACTAATTGTACTTCCAACTGTAGTCAGGAATCAATAGCTGTTGCATAACACTATTTAAGAGAGGAGAAAAATGTGTCCATAACTATAATGGGATCCTTTCTTTTGAAAGCAGTATTTTGTATCCTTATTAAGAGAAATCATAAATATTCACTGTGCCTACAGAATCTTTATTCTGATTTGATGTTTTATGTGCAATAGAGTTGTTTTCTCTAGGCTAAACAAGAGCAGCTATGTCGTTTTCTCATGAATTGATTTTCTCTTTTTAATGTGCGGTGGCTGCTGCTGCTCTACTCCTGTGTATTTTGCAGTGCAGATTTATTCTGTGGGTTATTGTGGCACCTCTGGCTGTTTGGAATAGTAATAATTTCAGATCAAATAGCATCACTGATTTCATAGTAAAGGAATGTCACTCCCTGCTCTCGAATGGTGTTTGGACTCGGCTCTGTCCCTCTGTGTGGAGGCAGCACGGGGCTGATGAGAACCCCTTTCTAAATCTGTCTCGGCACTCAAACCTGTGTCCCTCTTTGGGGACCTCTGCACAACGCATAGTTGCTCCCCTGGTCTCTACTTCTTCTAGAAGGATAATAATATATTATCAGTGTGTGAGCATTGGCTGTGTGCTGCCGTGTCTCAGGGCTCGGCAGTGAGTCGGCTCAACAACGTTGGACTGGAGATGGTCGGTGACCCATCTTGCACCTTTTGCGTGCTCGTGTCCCATGAAGGGAAGAAATGGAAATGCAGAAGCTACTTGACCAGGCAGAAGCTGGCAGGTGGTTCCTCTTTCTCTTCTCCATCTTAGTAAAGCTGAGAGCTTGTGGACTTCACCGCCTCATTCCCAGATTCTGCTGACACTTCTGAAGTTGCCAGTCCCCTGCTCTGGTTCCCAGATGAGTTGGCATTGGTGCGACTCCCTGAAAAGAACAGCAGGTTTTTGGAGCCAAACATGTGAAAGCACCGTATTAAAGGTTGAGCACCGCTGGTTTGAAAGGCAAAGTGGCAGCCACTATTCCATCCATCAGCAGAGGTGGCTGCTGTAGATACACACCTCAGTACAGACACGCAGCTTTGCTGGCAAGTAAAATAATGCTGTGTTCGACTTCAGCTGCACAAGGACGTTGGGTAGAAGAAGCCAAACTTATAAACATGTGTTTCCCACAGTGTCATGTGGTTTCAGGGCCGTGCAGGAAACGAGGATGCAGAAATGTGATTTCAACCCAGTAATGGCCAAAAAGCAGGTGGGTGGCGTCAAGAATGCCTGAAAAACAAGTTCAGAAATATACAACTCTGTTCTCTAGATGGAGCAAATCTTCCAGGGTGTGGGCAGTAGTTGCAGAAGGAGAGGAGCTTTCCATCAGGTTAGGCTGACACAAATGGGTGTCAGGCTCTTGGGAGCCTCCTGGCAGCTGTCTCACCAGCTGAAACTGGGCTGCAGTGCTCTGTCTCTGATGTTGAGTTGACCTCGGCTCATGAGTTGTCTTTTGCTTTTCACGATACGAAAAGACAAACACATTCTCTCCTTCTTTGCCTGGTTTCATGTCATTAAGGACAGTTGTGGGCAGGCTGGCTGAGGACATGTTATAAAGTGGCACGGGGGAATCAAGCAAGAAAGTAAACCAAAAAACCCCCCAAACTTAGGCCATCAAGGATCATAAAAGACCAGAAAGGAAATGGCCTCCTGGTGAGTTTGAGAACAGTTTGATAATGAGGGGATGTGCTGCTGTAAGATGATGTTCCCTGCCAGTGAACTAAGTAAAAATCTGCCTATATTTGATATAATAAGGGCAAAAAGCAAGACACAAAGGGTTTATGCTGCTAGTGCTGAACTGTGTGGCAGGGATAAAATATGTCATGTCCTGTCCACTTCCTTAAGTACTAACATTTTAAAAGACAGAGAAAGAAGTAAAGTAAGATGCCAATTTAATTTTTTTTATTAAGGATTTGGTGTCTTAGCTTTAATGAAAGAGTAATAAATATAAATGGATATTAATGGAAGGTTATTAGAGCTGTTCATTTTGATAGAAAATATGCAGTATCTTCGCATGCAATGCCAGAGGTTAAAGATTATTATTGCTTCCTAAGGTTTCTGAAATTAAATTCTCTCTCTTATGACCCACAAGGTATGATTGAAAATGTGTGCATGTGAAATGGTTTGTAATAAATTCACGTTGCAATAAAAGTCTCTCTAGAAAAACAGGATATCTTACAAGAATCAGATTAGAGGCTCTGTCAAAAGATGGAAGCTTTTTTATAAATCTGAAGAATTTCATTTTGGAGACTCAAGTGCTGCCAGAAGGATCACCTGGAAAGCACAGAAAAACTTGTGAAAAGGTCCTGAGCTTTCGGCCAGTGTTTGAAACCCACTGTTCCCTGGGTTGAAAACTACTTGACTTAACAGGTTTTTACCTGGTATATACATGTCTAATTAATTACAAATGACATTTCTGACAGAGCCTTTTAGGGTACAAAAATTAAGTTCTTCGTAATTGCCGTTCATTTCTATGTAACGCCTCCAAACCTCTCAGTACCAGATGATCAATTCTTGTTCCCGCAGGGCAAAGGAGCTGTGCTGGGAGCACACTGGAAAAAGCCAGTCCCAACCGTACGGTGCCAGGAGATTTGGGCAATGCATTTCTGCTCCTCGCCAAATCCCAACCTTTGGGTATATATCATACTGCAGGCATTGCCTTCGTTTGCTAGTACTTTTTTAAGTACAGAAACTTTGGTAATGTGGGATTACCAAAGTGGTTTTGATGTTAGTATTAATAGGCTCAATCCTGTAGGCAATGCTTTGCCTTTACTAAAAAAAAAATTCCCATGAAGTCATGAGGTTGTGTTGGCCTTACACAGCACATTATGTCCCTTGAACACGTCTGTATAATTTGCTTCAAGTTAATGAGGTCTTCTTGTAAACCACTGTATACATTTCTGCATGAGCTGTGCATCTGGAAAGAGCCCGTGTCATGAATTCAGCCCTGGGATCTGGCAGCTGCCTCAGCGTGGGACTTGGCCCATCTGTATCCCACATACTTCCATAAATGCTCCAGTTTTGCTATATGGGATCAAACTGAATGTGTCAAGAAGAGAGTAATTTGTTATTTCCTTAGGCTCAGTTCCTCATCCCCATGATGGGTTCATGCCTAATTCTTTGAAAAAAAAAACAAAAACAAAAAAAAAAAAACCAAAGCTGCTGAAAGCATCAAGGGCAAAAGAGAGTGGAAAATGGAACACTAAATCTCTCCTAGTCCTTCCCTGCTCTTTTCTGCTTAGCATGTGACAAGTTTTCTATAACACCCACTAAATATGTTGATTTTATGAGTTCCCAGTTGAGCAGTGGGTTATCATTTAATCTCCCCATCCATTGGCATTGTTCTGAGTGGTGAGAGAGGACCAAGCAATGACTTTGTCAGAACATTTTGCCGAGTTCTGAGGTGCGTGGCATTCAAGCAGCGTCACACCAGGAGTCTAAATCTATGAGTCTAGAGGTTAGTTAGAGATAGATAGAATAAATCAAGCAATAAAGGACGCCTAGAAAAAAGGATGCTGCCTCTTAAATGAAGACACTTTAGAGCTCATCATAAACCTCTGACATATATATTCAGTCACTCTGCCTGCTGTCACAGTCTGAAATATCTTTCAAGGTGCCTGCATGTTTTATGCTGTAACCTCTAATAAATACATGCACATTTTCAATGATGTTGCATCATAGCTTGTGAACTGATGTGACTTGAAAGGGGAAGCGGTGTCAGTGCAATGGGAGTTCTGCAGGCAAAGGTGCTCAAATACGCATTAAAAGTGATTCTCTGACTCACACAGTATGTCAAAATGTCTGTGCGATACCAAAGTGAGGGCTGGTTTCATAATCGTCTCTTTGAGGAAGCTTTCCTCTAGCTGGATGCCAGTTCTCTGAGTGAAGCAAAGCGTGTACTATTTCCTTCACGTCTGTCTTTCCTCGTCCAGGCTATGGTAGGTTACAGCACAGGCAAACCTGCCAGTGTGACTGAGCTATTCCAGAATAAATTAAATGCTTTTTTAGATTTTAATTTGCAGAAAAAAAATATAAAAATATATATTTTGGCTGTGTTTTTATTTATTAGCTTCCAAGAGCTAGGCTGAAATTTCAACAGAGCCACCAAATACTTTAATATGTTTCTCTTGCTCCCAAGTGGAGATTATGGCTCTTTGAAAGAATGATTACAAGAGTTTGGTAGGACCAATCCTTAGAATTGACCATCCCTGAATTTGTAGTAGCTGTCAGGAATTAACAGTGTGGCATTGATTTATGGAGCTATCCAGGCCACTCCTGCAGAGCTTCCTTCTTTTCAGAGATGAGTATTCTGGGAAGCTGCTAGTGTATGCGTTATCCATCAGGACCTGTCAGGCACTTTCCATATGGTTTGCTGCAGTCAGAAAAATGCAAAATTCTTCTTAAAAGTGTAATTTTCTACAGTTCAAGAAGTACACTTTCTGAGAGAGTGATTAACAGTGAAACAGAGCAGACAATAATTATTAGTAAATATTTCTGAAAGTAACTTAAGACATTTGAGCACCTAATTTGAGAGATTCATTTTTTATAATGCTTGATTTTTCATGGTTTGATGGTCCATACTGTGCAAATATCAGGGGGTCACAAGCAGGTCATTTTAAAAAAACAATGTTGGACAATTCTGGCATTTTCTACTTAGTTAAAAAAAAAAAAAAAAAAAAAGAAGAGGAACCAGTCTTAGAAAAAAAACAGCTGATGCTTTAAGTGCTTGTTGCCACTATAAGAATGTGCAGACTTTGCACATCTGACTCAACTGCTTGAAAAATGATGGGATCTACTTTCAGTGAAAGGCTAGAGACAGAGAGAAAAGACCAGGATGACCAGTTACCGCATGAGAATAGCACAGTGTGTCCCTGTGGGGTGACACTAGACTTCTTACAGATGACTGTGTAATCTTGACTCATAACATGTCAGAATTACCATGTTTTTTTCACAGACCTGTGTGTGTATGTGAAAGTACTATGGGTAGTAAGGGGAAGTGATGCCTCGTACAGCTTCCGCCGTTGCCTTATCCGTTTTCTTTTGGCATTAAAATTACCACAGTACCAAAGTCTGGAGAGTTTAACAGATGTGAATTGGAGACTTTGGATAGTGTCCAAAGTGTATAGACAGGTAGATTCAGTTTTACTTTCCCCCTGAATAATTCCTGATTCATCCTGGATGATCAGCTATTGTAGAACTGCTGGTTTCCATCCCGCCCTTAATGTGCTCATGGAGACGGTGAGGCTGGGGTGTTTTTCAGGGTTATAACTTTGAGCGATCTATAGGCGGTGCTGGGTTTGACCATGTGTAAATTCCATTCTTCTGTGATGTGTAAGGCCCTGATCTCCGGGGAGTTAACGGAGGTGAGTGTGGACGGGCAGCCAGCGAGCACACCACGCCGTGCCACTGAGCAGGTCACTCGGAAATGCTCGGGCAGCTTTCCATCAGCACAGCTCAGCTCTTCCTGCTGTTCACTCTGCTAATATAAATATTCCTGACCTGCTTTTATATATACTCAGGCCACCAGCATGTGTGTCTACTTTTTTCCTACCATTTCTTATACGGAAGTAGGAGAGTTTAGAGCTGTTTGAGTTCTAGTTCTGTATTCGCAGCACAGAGCAGAGTTGGAGGAGAGCTGGGTGTCCTCTCCCCGGGTGCATCCGCCAGGTCCTCACCCTTTCAGAGTGGGATGCCAAAGGTCTCCCATTTCCACACCAAAGCCTATGACAGCCCTCGGTGCACGATGCAGAGGGCTATAGAAGTAACCACGCTGGCGTTGTCACTGGGAGAGCAGCAGCCCCGGTCCCTGGCAGCTTTACGTGAATGATTTGGTCTCCCACGTGTGTTGTGTGTTGTTCCACACAGAAATGTTCTCTGTGCACCAGCCGTGCCTGCTCTGGGGGTCTAACTGAGCTCAAGGGCTGCTGTTCCTGGTCCTCAACAGTAAGTGTGCACAGCACAGACGTGACAGGCCCCACTAGTAGCTTTGACATCTCCCGCAGCAGCAAGGACCGGTAAATGTGCCTCAGAAGAGCACTCGGTCTCATTTGCCAAGCCCAGTGCCTGTACTGTAGACTAGTTCACTCTCTCAGTGGAAAGCAAATAGAAAAGTCATTTTCGCAGTGCCCAGCAATGTTTATCTTCCAGGTTGCCTGGCCTGTAGTGACATTAGTGTCCCCAGAGCTTCTGAACTTAATCATTTCCAGTTGCTGCTTGCCTGCTTGAAGCAGTCCTCGTCCACCCTCCAGTGTGTTCCTCCTGCCAGTCACTATGGGAACAGCAATCAAAGCTCATATTTATGACTCTCTAGATGTCCAAGGTCACAGAGCACAGGTCTAGTGGGAACAATTAAAACAGGCCTGTCCAGGTATAGCTCTTTACGCTCTCCCCACATTATACCTCTAACTAGAGCAGTAAAGTTAAAGCAGCATGACTGTCAGGATGTGACTGCTTTATAAAGATACCCGTCAGAGGAGATGAAGATAGCGGTATACTGTCATCTGCAGAAGCACACTAGGAGTGTAGTCAGCATCGCTGGATAAAACCCGCCCCCAGGTGTGACTCCCCATCCCTGCCGGAGGAGCTGGGCTCTGCGGGACGGCAGCTCACACCGCGTCCACCTCAGATGCTGTCAGAATGGAGCTGGTTGAACTCTTGATCTCTTTTGAAGTGGCAGAGTATGTTTATACTGGTTTGAGGGGGTTGTGTGGTTTCAGTGGTTTTGCACTGGATACCCTATTACTGTCATCACCTGTAAACTAAAAATTGCAAATAGTTATTTTTAGAGTAAGAGCAAGTGTTGTTTATACCTGGTGACTCGCTCTATAGCAGTACACAGGAAAAAAGACCGTGAGAATCATTGGAGTAAGATGGAGGGAAGAACTGCAGTGAACTTAATAGTATCTGAGGGACAGCAAATTAATTCTTTTGCAATTTACAAGTTTTCTAAGAGACAGCTGTCTCCCTCTCCCCTCCTGTTTATGCCAGAGTCAGGTTCTATTGAGAGACCTGTGTGATGGGACTCATGATCCTATTGTCCGTGTTTTATTGAGTCTGGAAATGAAATAGGTTCCTTCCCTTGAGCGTTAATGTGGTACGTTATATAAGAATGAAAATCGTTTAGGTCAGAAGATCCAGCAGCAGATACTGCATGAAGATAAGATACAGTTACCTCCTTCACGTGCAATGGGCACAGGAAGATGCGACACCAGAATTTTAAAAACAGCACCATCTTTCTGATGGTACTTTTTTAAAAAAAATGTTTCCCTTTGAATTCACAGCTAATTCAGTAACTGGAGCATGTTTGGCTAATATTTTTCTACATGGGATTAGTTCCTAAATTCTGTAGATGTACCCAGTTCTTACTGTGTATAATGTTCTGTAGATAGTGGAGGAGATAGTCATTGCACCTGTGTCATAAGCAAACAAGAAAAAACAAAAGGAGACCAGGCTCGGCACGCTGAAATTACCTTCGTGGTTGCATACAGCAACGCAAGGGCTGAGGCAGGAGAAAAACCCAGGTTGACTTCCAGGCCATTTCCTCTCCAGCACTTCTAAATTGCTTTGAAAAACAAATATTCACTCCCACAATAAGCTGGGATGTTGCATGGACATGAGAATGTGTTTTAGAACACAGCTTAAAAAACACCAGAGTTCCCATTGGAAGATTTGGGCTCTCAAGTGATCCTGTAGGTGGACTCATTCCAGTGTTTTATCCCAGCAGTGATGCTGGGTAACGTTAGCAAGTGAACTGGAAGGTCCAGTATTGGACATGGCTCCTCAGCATGGTGCATGGACATGATAGAAATGTCCTCGTTTCCTGGGGGCCACAAAGTGAGGGCTGGATTCGCTGTTCACTCCTGGTTAACCACTCCTGGCTGCTGGCACATGGGGTTGTTACAAGGAATGCTGAATTTTGGTGTTTCCTGTGCTAGGGATGCATGTGTCACTTCCCTTCCTATGGAGAGCAGGTGACATTTGGAAACCGGACAGAGTGTCAGCTTTGGATGGTAGAAATCAAGAGATCTCCTGTGCTTTTTGTTTGAAAGAACAGAGTCACACCAGCATTTTAAAGAGAAGTGAAGAAACATACCCTAACTTCTGCCCTGCCTGGCTTGGTGGTGGCTTTGGTTGCTAGCACAGATGAAGACCATGGTAGTAATTTTCACCAGGAAGGCTTTAGCAATGGTGGCCACCCACAGAAAATTGTCCATATTCCACCTGCGCTGGAAGAAATCAGAGTTTAAGTTCTTGCCTGTTTTATTTTCCCTACTGCTGCCTACCAAGCAGACAGTCTATATATAGCATTAATGTGAGTGCTGAGAGATACCATGAGGGCACAGGCAGTTCAAACAAAGCAAGGAATTCCAGGAAAAAAGATTACACCTTACAGCTTTGATTGTTGTTGGTTTCAAAGGTGGCAAAATAACCACAATTATTTTTTTTTCTCTTGCAATGTTTTTTTCATTATTATTATTTTGCTTGGCCAGGCAAAGGAAGAATTAAGGTTGATTTTAAGGTCCAATTTCCTTTCCCGTGCTATGTTTCCAAGGTAACTCTATTGACTTCTTTTACAGGCAGTACTTGGGAAGTCAGTGGGGTTACCTCTGTGTACCTGGGGACATACACACCACATGAGACATCTGGTCGAGCTCCTTGTGGAAGTGATGGCTCAGGGCCATGCTCTGCAGCGGAGGTGGCGGTCTGCTATGAGAAAGTTTTCAGATGAGTTGGTGTGGGTACTAGGAGAAATCAGCAGCAAAGAGTTTCCTGTGTCACTTTGCTGTGTTAGGGAGAATTACTCCTCCTGGGCTGTGCAGAGCCATCCCCACCACTGCTCTACAGCAAGAAACCCAGGGAGCGCAGAATGCGCTTGCACGTGGTCACAAAGGCAGTTCATCACAGGGCTGGAAATTTAATTCCAGTTCTTCAACCACAAAGCCAGTCCTCCTACCTGCCTGCCTCTCTTTTTAAAATCAAAATAAAATAGAGTAAAATGAAATTAAATTCCCAGCTAAAAACCTGTTTTAGGAAGGTTATGCCACTGAGTGGTTTGGAGGCTTTCTGACATCAGTTCCTTTTTTTTTTTTTTTAATTCCATTTCATTTCACCTCCATTTGACCTCTTCCATTAGCAGCTGTAATAGTCTCTTTATCTGCTAAAAAGTCATATGAGGGAGGTTATTATAGTCAAAATGCAGACTTGCCCAAGGAAGGATGGAAGGAACATCATGGAAGTCAAGAGAGGCTGAAGTTTTTCTCATTTTGCCGTGGTTGACCCAAGGAGCTTGGTCTATGCCTTAAAACAAACAAGGTCAACAACCTGCAGCATGGATGCTAGTGATAGCACAGTGGCACATACCAAATACCATAAGCAGAGCCAAGAGAAGGGGTTGCAGCTTCTTGAGACAAGCACCTGTGAGTAGTAGTTCATAGCTTCCAGTTCCCACCAATTCCAGGTGGAGCAGGACAGGGATGTAGCTGCTCTGTGCCAAGGTGGGTTCATGCCAATGCAGTCATCTCCCAGCACGTGGTGAACTGCCACCACCAGGCTCAGCCTTTGTTTTACTTAAGAAAAATCATCCAACATCTCTCTCTTGAAAGATTGCCAAACCTGACCTTAAAACATGTGTTTTACTCTGGAGTGATTATATGCAAAAGATAAACAGAAAACAGTTTCGTTTTTAGTTGAAGATAAATTGATGCTAACAATTTGCAAAACATCCTATTCCCAGAATTAAAGTAATCCCTTTGGAGACATCTCTATATTCTCTTTTTCAGCAAGTTGGGTTTCAGGTTGTTTTTTTCCAGAACTCTTTCTCTGCTTCATTCCTCCCTCCACCCACCCACACAATCCCTTTATTTTCTTCTCTGCACCATTTCCCAACCTATTTTACTTTGCATATTTGAAAGCAGTAAATCAGCTGGAAATCTTAAATAGCTTTAAGATTTTTGGTTCTAGAGTATCAAACAGCTGTGAAATTAACTTCTTCAAATATTCCCCATCCTTCCTGTTGCCCTGACAAACTGCTTAGTGATGAAATGTTAATTGGTCACACAAAGGAGCACTGGACCCCTCTCTCAGTCTTGGTCCTCAGCAGTCTTGCCCATTCCTTGGCTTTATCCTGGCCTTTCTCCAGAGATGTGTACATTTTTCCCTTATTTGTATTCTCTGTTGCACATTGTAAATTGTACAAAGGAAAATTTTCTGAATTGTCGAAATAGGTTATGCAGCAGTGCCACGAAGGAGGGATGTAGAGGAATCTCTTATCAGTGGATGCTTGTTAAAAATTGGCTGTCTTGTTGAAGGGCAGGTCTCAGTTCAGCTGGGTTTGATACAGGAATGAGCAACTGACTTCCAGACTGGTTTATGCCAGAAATCAGACTAGACACTGGTTATCGCCCTGTTCAGTGGTAGTATCCTGACCTAGACAGCATCTTTGTCATCCCTCTTTGCTATACCAGCTTTAGCAAGTAGTACATGTGGAAGAAGTTAGACCGAATTTGGTGATTGCCAGTGGTATTGACCCTGTGAAAGGTATTTCTTCTCACTGGAGACAAATCCTGCATCTCTGTGCGTGGTCATAGTTGCTTGGACAAGGAAGCGTGTGCCTGCTTGTGAATAAGTGAGGCTGGTTTCTGTCTGCCAGGCAGCAGGGTGGGGAATTGCAGCTGGAAACGGGAATTGTGCCTCTAATCAGGGAACGAAGCTGTGGGCGGGTGGTCTGGAGGGTGAAACACCTCCCTCGCTCTGAGCAGGAGCCCAGCACATTTGAAAAGAGGATGGTGCAGTATTGTTGCATAATAATGGATGAGATTTGAGGAGTTGGATCATTTCAGTGGCCTTACACATGCAGACGTATAACTGCATTGCTGTTGTAAATTGTGACTGTGGAAGAGGCCACAATTTTGGCATGTGCATCCCTTTAGATTAACAATTTATGCGTATTTACTATTTCGTGGAGTATACTGGGGACAGCAAATGGTACATCTTCTGCATAAAAATGAAAAGTGCCTGAAAACCTGTTATATGCTCTATATAGCTCTGATCAGAGGGGGAAAATGACTACAGATTTGTGGTTGACAAGCTTCAGAAAAGGTTCAACAGAGTGTGAAAATTGATGTTTAGCAAATAGCAATTCAGCCTTCGTTTTTTGTGAAGTTGCTTGAAATAAACTGCAGGTTTTAAACAAAATGTTTGGTCAGTTGTTATATTGGATGTTGCTTGTCTTATTGTTGCGGTTAATTAAAAGACGGGACAAAAAGTCAAAGCCAGAGTCAATAAGTTTGTTAATAAAGATTTAATTTGGTGGAATCATTATAAATTGACTGTACAATGAATGGATATGTCAGAGGAGTATGAGTGTCTGAAGGTCTATAAATGGGTTTTCAGAAATAGCCGTCGGGTTTTAGCCAATTTGTCATGCTAAATAAGCTCTTCAAATCCACTTAAGCAAGTGTGTACATGTTTCCAAAGGATATCACCATCAAGTATATGATGCATACAGACACACCTTTTTTCCCAGCAGGTTTTTTATTCTACCATTTCAAATCCTTTTTAGTTTTGTTATCTCTGTATTTCTCATTGTAAGTGTTTTTCTATTAAGTCCAATCTTTTTAGAAGCCATAGAATAAATCATTGGAGAAGAGAAAAAGTAAATCATCGCTGCAGAAAGCACTGTAGGCTGAACCTGTGCACTATCCATATGAGATTTTAATCTACCTGACACTTCTCCTTTATGTCTGACCAAATGGGTAAAAATCACGTAAAAGACAGACTTCAAAAAGAATTTAAAAATTTAAATCTACATAATTTCTCTCTTCGTAAAGCAGTTCTGATGTAGAAGACTGCATGCAAAGTACTGATGGTAATGACAGCAGTATTTGCATAGTGCTGCACCCCTGCCAGTAATCCTCTCGTTTGAGGACTGTGAGTTATCACAAGAAAGTGATTTCTCTGTCAGTGATGACATACTGTCCTGCTCAGCGGGATTATTTAACATCCTGAAAAACAGAAGAATAAGATAAAAATATTGTGTGGTGCAGTCTTCTAAAGTAGAGCAGAAGAGCAAGCCATGAAAGTAGCAGAGAGTTGGTCCGAATAGACCCAGTGGTCAACCATGGACTGCACGTGGAAGTCACGCCAAAGCAGAGCGCTGTGTAATGTCTGTGTTAACAAATATTTTTGGGGTTAATCTAGGAGTACCATCTTTCCATCAGGTTTTATAATTTTAGGCCAACTCAGGTGGCTTTTTCCCACCTGCCACCATCCAGAAGCCAGTATAAACTTCAGGAAAAGCCCATTGAAGGCTCACCTGTTACCTCCAGGCTGCAGTACAGCCCGCTCCAAAAGCTCAGGGTTGCTATGAAACTTGGCAGCCCCACAGACCTATTTTGTGATGTGTTCATCTCCCGTGTGCTCCTGATGGCAGCACTTTGTTAGACATTGGGCAGCAAGTGGTGTCAGTGGCCCCATTGAAGAGCTACGATGCTTTGTTCCTGTTTTTTCTCCTCCCTGCCTTGGTGACAGGATGTCAAGATAATACCTAATCTTAGCAACCTCTTCTGTAATTCTGGTTGAAAGGTTTTCTTCCAATGTGTGCCTTTTAATTAGAAGCTTTCAGCCTGTAATTAGAAACTTACACCAGCCCAACCTTTGTTTCTGAAAAATGCATTTGCAGTTTAGGCAATTATGGTAACGCAAAAAGTAATTATTTTTCTCCATGTGTGAAATGAGCATGATCATTAATGAACCCAACACATGGAGGATTTTGTTTCTATTTGTTTTATTTTATTGCAAGAAGTTACATAGCAAGGTATATCAGACAAGCAGAAAAAAGGTGGTTTAGGAAGTAGGGGCATATCTAACTCCGGAGTCTGTTAGCCTGCTGAGAGCACAGAGTGGCTGTGGTCAGTGGGAGCAGAGGCATGGCCGTGCTGCAGCGCCAAGCCCTCAGGTTAGCACACGCAGCCACAAAGGAATTTCCAGACCATTACTTGACCAGTTTTGACCCAGACTATGTAAGTTGTGATGAGAGACATTTGGTAGTGAGGTTTTTTTTTAATAAAAATAATTACAGGCTCTCAAGTTCCAGCTAGTGGCATCAGTAGCAGCGCTATGGCTTAGTTAGAGCTCTTACTCAGCCTGGACTGTTGATAATGTCATTTACTGTCCCACTCCTCATCATGCCAGGAGAGGGGTACAATCTGTCCCTTGGTTCTCCTCCAGCAGAGCTGACTCTCAGCTCCAGTATTTCATACTGTCTCATACGGCTGGTTCCTGGCAGACGTTCTGTTAGCATAGAGGGCTCTCCTCTGCGGGCTGAATCTCCCAGTCCCACCTAAAATTGCTCTGGTTTCATTAATCGTGCCCAGGCTCCCCTCTGATGACACCTCTGCCAAGCGGCGCATGGTGGCACTGTCCCTGCTCAGGATGCCACCCCCAGCCACTCAGCATCTTCTGGCCATGGCCAGGACCTGATACGTGGGGGTTTCCCGCCACGTGGCACACTAATGACTCTGGATGTTCCGGGTTATCAGTTAAGGCTGAAAGATTGAGCACAGCAGGACGGAGGTAATCCTGCGAACAGCTCTCTGCTTGGGTCTGTCGGGCATAGTGGGGATTCAGAGCACGACCAATCTGCTCACAGCCCACCAGGTGCAGAGAGTGAAGTTGCAGTCATCTCTACACTTAAAATAGGAATAATTCATTTTGCATCCCTGAATCCCTTCCCTAGCCACTTAAACACATCATCTTCTTAAACCACATCTGTATTTACCACACATCATTTTCAACTATCTCCCAATTTCTATGATAATTTCCTTCCTTGATTTATAAGCAACAGAAATTTTTAATTATCCAGATGATTTTAATTTTCTCAGCCATACTGCCACTTTGTTAAACATTAATCTTGTACTTTTTCCTTTGACAGTCTCTACCCTTCACCACTTCTCTGGTTCATAATGAAGCTAGATCTCAATAATGTTTACACAGTACGTTTTTCTCCCTTGATTAATTTGGTATCTTCTGTTTGTTCTGTGATTTTGTCTTCTAAATACTATATTTGACTTCTTCTAAACCATTACAGAGATTATTTTAAAAGTAAAAAAAAAAAAAAAA
>VZTO01003740.1:123416-172993 GCA_013400615.1 Syrrhaptes paradoxus
AAAAAGAAAGAAGGAAAGTTGTAAAATGAGATTTAAGGCATTAGCTTGAGACTGAACTAGCAGAGCTGAAGCAGGGAGAAATAGTCAGGACTTGATAGATGCAGCACACCAGAAGGGGAGGATGGAACAAGCACGTGGGTACCCACAAACTCTCGCTCGTTCATTCATCCATCAGGGACTGCAGTGCTTGCAGAGTCCAAGCAGCACTGTTCATGCAGAATGTTCACTAGGTTCCCTATCCAGGGAAATATTAAAGCTTATGAACAATGTTAAGCACAAGGGTCATTCATAATATTTTCTGAATTCCTTTTTCTCTTTCTCTTGACTCAGCTTTGTACAAAATCCCTTTAGCATCTGTGTTACCCAAATACAGGGAAGCAAAGTTGTTGCACATCTTCCCATTTGAACCAGGCTTATCTCTGGCTCAATTAAAAAACTGTAATTTCCAATAAAGCATCATTAGACCTCTGCTCCTGTGAGGTCTCTGACAGATTTAGCTGGATTTACCTTAGAAATTAACCATGGTTTGTGGATGATAGCTGAAAGAATTTTTATTCGTTGTCCTCTAGATCATATTAGGAATTACATGAGGCTTTGGACCACCAGCCATAAAAATCTGTTTGAGTATGGCTGCAATGGAATTGTCACTTATTAGATTTGCAGCATAAACACTGGAAACTATGATGATACATGCTCTCAAACTAAACAGTATTTACAGCGATAGGCAGGATTTACAATTGGATGACATGATAATAATATAGCCTTGTTTACTTCTGTAATTAACACTCCTAAAGAAAATACCCTGGAAACGTTCCATAAGCAAGATTTATTTCTGTTGATTGAGACTGTAATCAGATGTCCCCATTCGAGCAGTAATTGGTGTTCTTCATTAAAATGTAATTGAAAACAAGATTTATGTCAATGCTAGGCAATAAATAACAGGGATACAGATTGTCTTATTAGTGATGATCTCTTCTGTAAGCTCTCAGAGTACTTGCTGCTTTTGTAATGTGCCACATACGTCATATTTTGTCAACATCATGGTACCTTGGAAAAAGACATTTTGCATTTTCCTCTTTTGATCTTAACCTCTCACTTGGATGTACCAAGGCCAGCTCCCTTTTCTTCTCTTTCCTGTTTTGTATTATTAGGCTTGCTGTTGTTGCCATGTTTTTAGCTTATTTTGTTCCCATGAAATGGCAGTGCCTTCCAGTAGGAAGGAAATCTAGTGATGAAGGGTAAAGCTCAGGGCAAAGCCTTTTGCTCTTTGGGAGATGGTAAGACTTTGCTTAAACTTACGATCAGTTGAGGTTTTCACCACATAAATCCAGACCCAAGCCCTTGTTCTTCCTCCCAAGCTTTCTGTTCCACTACAAGAAAAGGTAAGGCAATTAAAAAAAAAAAAAAAGTTTAAAAACATTCTAGAAAGAGAAATTGAACATAGTTTCTTTGCAATTCAGTAAAAGCTAATTAACTTCCAGGTAATAGGGAGAAAAGTATTGTGTGTTCTTCTGCAAATAGATGTATGTAAGATAATACACCAAAAATGGAGTCAGAAGTGTAAGTCACTGCAAATGGGTCGTCCCATTGATTTCACTGAAACAAGGGAGTTAAAAGTGAAAACAAATTCCAACCTGAGATACTGGTTCATTACCAGTAAATTGATGGAGCTCTACGTTTACTCGCTAGCATAATTTGCCAATTGTATGAGATGCAAGCAGACACAGTGGTAACATTGGCTAATTTTATGCTCAATGTGAAATCTTATAGCTGGTCAGATGGATACCATAAGAAATAATTAGAGTCATTAGAAATAATGGGCCACAGCTGCAGTAATACATGCTCTGTTCCCAGTCCAGAGGATTCTAAGCAAAATTGAATTAACTCGTGTTGCCACACTGCTGCATCATATGCTCCTCACCTCCTGAGAGTAAACTTCTCTTTCCATTTCCGTACTGCAAGCAAAGTTTGTGCCTCACACAGAAGAATCCCCTGTTGGGGACAAGAAATTTTGAAGCTTTGGGCCATTTCTTGTTAAAAAAAAAAAAAAAGAAAAGAGAGAGAGAGAGAGAAGAAGTAATAAAAAAAAAGTGGCAGCAATATGTCCCCAACTCATATGAACACTTTCAGGTTGAGGATCGTGCCTCTACTATGCTGCAGCCATTGCTACCAGCCACAAATTGCAAGTCCTGTTTCCATCAATGCTGGACCCAGGCAAATATTTCTTCCCCTAAACTATTCACGTTAAACTTTAATTTTTTAAGGNAGCTGGAGAAAGGCTTCCCCTGCATACATCATCTCACACATTGATATGCAGGCCAGGTGTGCCCAGTGGAACAAGACTAACAGTATTTTGATGAAGGTAAGAGCCTAATATTGCCGCTTTGGAAAGATCAGTTGTCCATCTGCCAGCCGTCTGTCTTTGGCGATGGGACTTACCTGGCCTCGGTTATTACTGTATGCCACCGCTTCACAACCATTAATATATTTATCTTCTCATTCTCCCCGTGGAGTTGGGAAGAACCTCTGTTGCAGAACTAAGAACTGAGATTAAGGGTCAGATTTGTTATGACATTTAGTTGCTCAATGGGATTTTCAGAAGTATCTAACACCCGTTGTACCCTTGGGTACTTGATAATTCTGAAAATCCTGTTACTTGGGTCTCGTCTTTTAAAATTTTGGGCTTGCATGACACCCTCGGATCTGTAGGAAAGGCTCCTGTGTTTTGGGTAGTCACCCAGACAGGAGGCTGTCTTCTCATCCACCTGCAAGGAGACTGTAGGTGGGACAGGAGCAATTTTATGGCAGTGGGAGGAAGCAGCTTATCTTGGTCCTGAATTCAGCAGGCTGTAGCTCTGTGAATAGCGGTGAATTTAACCTCCTTGCACAGCTCTGTGAGAAAGGTCAGACTCTGGTCCTGGAAATACTGAAGCAAAAATAAGCAGCACCCATGGTCAATAAAAAGGGCTTATGTGCCAATTGCTGGGATGGAAAATTCAAGAGCAGGAGCAAATAATGAAACAATCTGTATTCATGCAGCTGCCTTTCCATCCTACTGCTGTAAGTACGGGCTTACACCTAACCAGGAGATGTGAATCCTGCTGAAAGCTCCAGACTGTCACACTGAAAAACAAATGTTGATTTTGAACAAATTATCTGTTCATCACTAAATCATTTTCTTTCATTATTAGTCTCCAAATTGGTTCTGCTCTGGAAGACAGAATTAGGTTTAAAAGCAGAGTGTCTCTTAAACACATACTTCAAATGAAAGTATTTGGTAAACATTACTCAGACCCCCTAGAGCATAAACTCCTCAGCTGCTTTGCATAGACATTTCATCTCCTTGTTTAAAGACAGGTGTNGTAATAAAAAAAAGTGGCAGCAATATGTCCCCAACTCATATGAACACTTTCAGGTTGAGGATCGTGCCTCTACTATGCTGCAGCCATTGCTACCAGCCACGAATTGCAAGTCCTGTTTCCATTTATTTCTCCCCCTAAACTATTTACGTTAAACTTTAATTTTTTAAGGAAAAGATGTCTGTTTTATTAAAAGAACACCAGCAGCCCCTAGCTACTGCTGTTACTGCCTTCACGTCTGTAATATCCTCTCCTTCCCAAATTCAGAAAGGTGTTCATAATAGTAAGGAAAATGATGCATTATCTTGGGAGGGGGTGTGGAGAGGAGAGGGACAAGAAGGAAATACAGTCCATGCTGCTGGAGTGATTAATGTGACTGTTTATGATGAAGGAAATGAAAACTAGAAATCTGGGTAAGTAATCATCTTTCCAAGAGAATGACTTTCACTGGAATCACAGTACAAACTCATACGCTGACCTCCTTTAAATTATTGATGAAGTTTGCAAAGCAAAGCAGGGATGGCACTGAAAATTTTGCTCCCTTGTTGATTCCCAGGAGCTCAAAATTTCCAGAGGAGAGGGGTTCACTGGGAAATGCACACATGTCATCACCTTCCTTTAAAACGTGAGATGCTTTGGTGATGGGTTTGAGTGAAAGGGCTTACGAGGCACGTTTAGCACTGCCCGTTAAGCATGGTGTACCCGTTGTACCCTTGGGTACTTGATAATTCTGCAAATCCTGTTACTTGTGTCTTGTCTTTTAAAATTTTGGGCTTGCATGACACCCTAGGATCTGTAGGAAAGGCTCCTGTGTTTTGGGTAGTCACCCAGTCAGGAGACTGTCTTCTCATCCACCTGCAAGGAGACTGTAGGTGGGACAGGAGCAATTTTATGGCAGTGGGAGGAAGCAGCTTATCTTGGTCCTGAATTCAGCAGGCTGTAGCTCTGTGAATAGCGGTGAATTTAACCTCCTTGCACAGCTCTGTGAGAAAGGTCAGACTCTGGTCCTGGAAATACTGAAGCAAAAATAAGCAGCACCCATGGTCAATAAAAAGGGCTTATGTGCCAATTGCTGGGATGGAAAATTCAAGAGCAGGAGCAAATAATGAAACAATCTGTATTCATGCAGCTGCCTTTCCATCCTACTGCTGTAAGTACGGGCTTACACCTAACCAGGAGATGTGAATCCTGCTGAAAGCTCCAGACTGTCACACTGAAAAACAAATGTTGATTTTGAACAAATTATCTGTTCATCACTAAATCATTTTCTTTCATTATTAGTCTCCAAATTGGTTCTGCTCTGGAAGACAGAATTAGGTTTAAAAGCAGAGTGTCTCTTAAACACATACTTCAAATGAAAGTATTTGGTAAACATTACTCAGACCCCCTAGAGCATAAACTCCTCAGCTGCTTTGCATAGACATTTCAGCTCCTTGTTTAAAGACAGGTGTCTCAGGGATTTGTTCAGGTTATCAGAAAATAATCAAGTCAGATCCCTTACAATCATATGCCCCTCAAGTGCAAAGGAGAAGTTCATTAAGACCTTTCTGTCCTCATTTACAGTAGCATAAATTGGAACAAAAGTCCCAGGCAAATAGATGGATTTATACCAGTATCTAACCTGTAAGACAGAGAGGAGTCGGACTCCAAACCCACAGCACAAGCACAAAACTGTGGGCTACAAGCCCAAGTTTCTCATAATTGTAAGAGCTCCACTTTGCTCTTATAGTCCTTGTACCCATTTCCATAGTTTCAAGGTTCTAAAAAAAAAAAACCCACAATATTTTTAACATTAAAGGGATGGTGTTTGGTTAGTTCAGCATGTCAGCCAGATTGCAGCTGTCTGAGCTAGTGATTTAGTGATTTAGGATATGTGGTCAGCTCGGCTAACTTTAAAAACACACCTGGTGCTGTGGGGAGCAGGGTGAGTTCCAGAGAGCAGCAAAGCCCCAGCATTGTGTACTTGCCCTGTGTTACACCGTGGACTATCGGGAGGTGCTCAAGAGGGTCGTTTACGGCTCCATGAGGCAAGAAGCTCTGTAGGGATTAGGATGTGCCTAATTGCATGGGTTTTCATCAGTGTTTGTAGGATGCTGTTATCCTGCCTGTCGGTTGTCATTGGGTAGAGGAGGGAGAACTCAGTTGCTTTGTGAGAAATTAAAAGAGAATAAAACTTTGGGACAGTGTTATCTGGTAGATGCCCAGGTAGCTTGTTCAAAGCATGAATTTAACTCGGTTTGATGTTATGGGAATCTGTGTGCACAGGGAGGATGTACAAGAAGTTCCCTCTTGATTCCCCCCACACACACACCTTGGGAAAGCATTCACCAGTTTCCCAGTTCTCCACACTCTCCAGTAAAGCACTGGTGTGGGACTGGGAGGATGCTCTGGTACAGGGCAGGAATTGAATGCTGCTGCTGCTGGAACTGAGTGCATTTGCACGGTGGTGTCTGGACACTGTTTTGTACTTACAAGATTTATTTCTCAGTGGACAGAAGAGCTACGAGATTAACAGATGAACAAATATATTGAGACAGCCAAGGCATCACAGAAATTGAAGAGTCACTAAGATGCTGGAGAGCTGAAGAGTCACCTGGCCATGGTTCTTGGGAATTATTTTATCCTCAGATTATCTCAGCTGTCTTGGGGTTTGGACACATCCTCTGGTGAATTTAGCTACAGTGACTGAAGACTTTACTGGCCTCAGTTCACTGCTTCTCCTCCAAAGGATCCTGCCTCTGGAGCAGATGCAGCAAGAGGGAATATGTGCCTGCATCCCAGCTGCTGCACCTCCATTCCTGGGGCCTTAGTGCAAGCAGAGTGTCCCTCGTTTTTTGGGGTAGATACCACTTTGTGAGGTGTACCACCGAGGATTAGAGTGTACTGTATCCCTAGGCAGAAACCTCCAGGGAAAATGTGGGGCAGATAGCGTGTTAAGCACTGTGATGAAAGCCACCAGCGTGCACGTGCAAGAGCCCTAAGGCTGTGTGCTGTGGCTATTTTTACCGTAAAGAAATTCTAACAGATATCGGAAAGGCAGTTATTGCAATTGGAAGGTCAGAGGGAATCATACCCCAGGTAGCACTATTTAATGTCAATCATTCTTCGCAAGCTTTTTCTGCTCCATGCAATCTGCAATTCAATCAGGGGAAAAAAAAAAGTGAGTAGCAGCCGTATTAACCTTAGGTTCCTCATACAGGAACCAGCCAAGGGCTGATACCAGTGGAGGGATCTGAAGAAGGTTTATGTAAGATGTAGCTTCCCTGCAGAGAACAAACAAAAAGCAGCTCAGGATTTTGCAGAGGGTGCTAATCAATAGACCATGCTCGTTTCTGGGGCTGCGTATGCCTGAGTTCTTCCTTGAAAGTTAGGAAATTACGGATGAGTTTGGGGTCTTGAGGGAAAGATGTTCAAAAAGCAGCAATAAGAAAACACCAGCAAGAGGGAAAGTCACACAGAGGAAGCTGTGCCTTTGCTTTATTGAACTGTTGGCTGCAATAAATACAGCAGAATTCCCTCAGTCTCTCGTAATGTTGTCTCAGTACCAGCAGGAGTCCATTTAGAAACACACTTGCACAAATGATTATATATGAAGAGCAGAGAAACAGCTGAAGTGCCACTGCAGTAATGCAAGCAAATCCTAAAATCTGCCCAAGTAGGCTCAGGTGCTGTGTGCTGCTGTTGGGTTTCGGTTTTGTCAGGGCTGCCTGCCCAAAGCAGCTGAAGCTGAGGAGCCTCTGTTCCAGTCCACCTGCCTGCTTCGCCTGTGAAGATCATGGTCTGGATTTTGTGATGGAAATAAATGGTGATAAAAACAATTAAGAGGATATTCCCAAAGAGGGAGAATTAGTTTTTATTATAATTTTCAGTACAAAAATAAAAGGTTTGGTTGTATTAGCCAGGGCTATAACAGGGTTGTCAGATCCTGGTGTATCTACGGTTAGAAGGGATTGAAGCACTGCACGGGGGCCTGGCTGTGAACAGTGGGATGTGAGAGTAGGAGTGAAGACCAGGAATTTTGGGGTCTTCAGCCTTTTATTTTTTTATTGAGTTTCTTACGACCTTAAACCCTTCCAAACCTGATATCTTGCATATGAGCAAGTTGAAGCTCTTGCACCTTGCATCTTGTCCCAGCATTTACAGCAGGGCAAAGTTGATGTGAAACATTAGCAGATTGGATTTGTGATGTGTTTTACCGCACCATGCATGAATTCTTTCCACTGACTATGCAAGATGATAAGCATGAATATTCAACCCAGCAAGCTCTGTAACTCCTCTTTATGTTACAGACTGGAGTCACCTACACGCGCACTGGTGATGGAGGCTCCGAAAGGTGTGGAAATCAACGCCGAGGCTGGCAGCTTGAAAGCCACGTGCAGGACAGAGCTCAGGCTGGAATCCAAAGATGGAGAGGTAAGTGAAGGATGTCAGGCCCTGCAGCAAAAACAAACCACGCCACAGCTCTCCTGCAGATTTGTAGCCTTCTGAGTCACTGAGTGGCTCCATTTGAACGGTGGTGTGAAGGTACTGGAGAAGCAGACCTTCCTAGCTTCGATTCTGCTAGCAGTGATTGAACATATCATATGCAAACGAGCCTCACTCTGTGGCAAAGGCTGATTCATTATTTTTAAAGTGCTTGGATAATAGCATCTGTTGTTCAAGCAGATTTATGCAGCTGTAAAATACACAGTGCTCCTAAATTCTTTGTTTCTTGTCACTTTAAAACAAGGTTTACTTGGCCAACATAATTAAATTTTATCATACATTTTTCTGTAAGAAGAGCTTAATTCACTGGTATTGCTCTGAAAAGCTTTCGTAGCTGATGTTTTCATTTTGGAAAGAAAGGGAACTTCAGGAGACACAGGTTGTTGCACTGGGGAATCTTTCAAATAGGAAGAGAGAATAACTAATAAGTAACATAGAACATAAGTAGATGAGGTGTTGAGTTAAGCTGCTTCTAGTGTCTCAAAAATGCATGGGTGCATGGTTCTTATCCCCTCCTCCTGCCGAAATGATGGAAGACACCAAAGGATCTGGCTGAGGAGCTCCCACTGGGGAACCCAACGAGAGCCTCAGCAGGAGGAGCTTCCCATTGAATGCAAATCTCCTGGCTCCAACATAAGCTAATATTTTCCTATCTTAGTGTCAGGTATGATAAGTAGAAGGGCATTTTTATTGCAATTCCTGCTATTTCTAAACATTTGCATTTTAAGACATTCCAAACCCAGACCACGGATGGTAGCAAAAACAGTCCTCAAAAGAAAAAAACCTACCTAAAATACTACAATTGAAATCCAAGGCATTCCACTACTGCAAGCAATTGCCTTAACGTATTTAAAGCTAATTTACTTTTAAAATGCATATATTGACCTGTCTCTTTCAGGAGATTAGATGGTTGGATATTAAAACTGGAGACTCTTACTGTAATTGCAAGATCAACTACTGCCAGTCGCCCTGTAGTATTCTGGTGTGCAGATTATCTTACTCTGCTCTTCTGAGTGATGCTAGAGCACTCCCCTGTAGCTGCTGTGCCTCTAAGAGCTGCCACATGTTCACTTTTATGTTCTGTTTTATAAGGAGAAATTCATCTCTGTTGTGGCATTTAAGTTATTTCCAATATACATAAAAGCGTTACATGTATACATAAAACATACATAAAAGTCAGTGCTGTGAGCGTAACTGGCAACGGGATCTCACAGGCAGAAGTCCCAGTGGAGGAGGAGAGTCATTGTGTGGATGTGAACCACACATGCTCCCCACCTTACAGTGGGGTGCCGCTGGTTGGGCTCCCCCAAACACGGAGGTGCCCCAGGAAGCTACAAGCTAAGAAAACACGGTGGGTAGATGAGCAGAAACAGGCTGGAGGTCTTAGGTGGCTCACGGGAAAGGCAGCTAGTACACTCACCCAGATGTTCCCATCTGAATACACTTGCATCCCCAGTTTTTCTAGCAGCTGAGTTGTCTGAAGGAAGTCTCTTTAAACACAAGATCAAAAATAACAGCTCTCCACTAATTCTCTCTCTGTTTCTCTCTCTCCACCCCCCTCCCCAACTTCAGATAACATTGAATTCTGCAAAAATCAAACTACCTAACTTGCCCCAAGGATCTTCCTCTTCTGCAGGGTCCAGGCAAAAAGTCTACGAGCTCTGTGTGTGTCCCAACGGGAGGTTATTTCTGTCTCAGGCAGGTGCTAGCTCGACCTGCCAGATAAATACAAGCGTCTGCCTTTGAGAGACAATTTGCAGAGGGGCATCGCGGGCAGCACAAAAGCCAGTTCTGGTCTCACAGATTGCAGCTGCCAACTATTTTTACTAGAACACAGAAAGCCTATCAAAGACTTTTTTTGTGTGTGCGCGCGCGTGTGTGTGAATATATATATAAAGAATTATATATATAAAATATATATATATATCCTCTGTGTAAAATGGTGTTTCAGTACAAGGAATCCCAGGGTGACCCTGTTACATTTGTGTAGCATTTCTCTTTCCCAGACCAAAATTTACTGGTACAATCTGATGAATTGGACTTGATGCTCCCCTGGACCCTTCTGTATTAATAGAGTCTAATGATCACCCCTCGTTTTTGATCATGTTCTCAGAGCAATGGGATTGCTGGCTGGGCAAGACCCTGGAACCTGGAACATACAAAGGGAAGAGAAGCATCTCTGATTATGTTTGCACCATTAAATCAGTGGCATAAAAAAAATATATAGATGTGCCGTACTAATCACCTAGAGTGATCCAAGATACCTGAGGTTAAATTACACCCTTTAATTTTCACCTGAAGCACAGCTCCCTGTTGGGAGAGATCGATTGCACTTGGCCGGTTAGAGAAGTCCAGATCTTCTTGCTGGAATAATTATGTATTTTTCTGAAGGGTTTTGAGACTTGCCTGTGCATGGTGAAGGATGTCTTCTGCTATTCAGATGTGATGCGTCAGCTCTAGCCCTTATCTAAAGTCATCTCAGTGCTAAAAAAACTGGTGTTGTGTTTATTTCTTGGAAGGAAAAAAAAAATTGTGAAAGTTGGACGTTCTTAGTTAACAGATGTCCTAGATCACCCTGCACACTCTCCATTAGCAGCTTTAGTTTTGAAAAGATTTAACATACCATGTGAAGGTGAGAAAATTTAAGATTTGGACATTACCTATCAATACCTATAGAAACAGAGAAAATTACCAATTCTACCCAGAAAAACAAGGAAATCCATACCGATTAGATGTGTAATGGAGGTGCTATGCCAGAATTTTTGTCATCTTTTTAGGCTATACAGTCCAAGGTCACTTTGATTTGGTGGAGCCTGCATATATCAGAGATGCTGACAATGAAACAGACCTTTTTTAAGGCTTTATAAAGATTGTGACAAGGCCAGCTTACTTGAAAGCAAGGGCTTTGGATGCCAGATCTTCTGGAATTTAAGCCCCAAAACCACTGCAATTTAATATTTTCATGGTTTAATTTTTCCTTCTTTTAAAGTCCAGGAGTCACTTATGGGCAGGATAAAATGTGAAATCCGATCTGGTAACATTTCTTCCACTGTTCAAGTTTTGAAAAGTAATGAGTAGAGCGCAGATCATTGAATTATGACCCAGAATTGCATCCACATGCATATAAAAATCCTAATTACTGCAAAAGTATCCAAGTTGCAGTAAATCTCACAAGGACAGCAAGGTTTCTAAGCCACTGAGATGCTTTAGAAAATATTACCTCATGTGCAAATATGACAGATCTGTGCCCATCACTAGTGATAGCTAAGCAAAGCTGGTATTCTTCAAGTGATCTTCAAGATAAAATGTAGCTGACAAATATTTAGAAAAAAATTAGCCCATTCCATTTTTACAGATTTCCATGTATTTTCTTGTGGTCTGGAGAGTACCAGGGTTTGATTATTTTTTTTAATGAACATTCTGGCTTAATCCAAAACTGGCTGGACTCAAAGGAAAGATTTTTGTGGAGTTTCGATTAGACATGTTGCTGCCTAACAAAGCAGCAGTCCCATCAAATGTATTCCTGAAAGAGGATTGAATGATCCACTTTTATTTCAGTAATGTGTTCAGATTAATTAACGAAATCAAACAATTTGTTAATGAATTATTCCTATAATTATTATGTCTTGAGTCAATGTTTGAATGCAAAGGGTCACCCAGGATAACAATTGTATTGGGACACAGGACTATACCATCTCTGTTCAAAGAGGGGAATTGTGCCTATGCCTTAAGTCAATGCACTCAGCAAGGAGAAGCACATCATATTTATCTTGTTATTAAAACTAGTTTATTTGGGGGGGGAGGGACAGGAGGGTGTCTTGGGAACTGGTTGTGCAAATTAAAACAGATATTAATGAAATGCATTAAGACTGTAGGGGCACCTAGAGTGATACAGCCTTTTTTTTTTTTACCATGTTAAATATGGCAAAATACTGTGTACGTTACCTCTGGGACCACAAACGAAGTCCCATTTGTCATCCTACATTTATGTAGAGTTTTTTTTCCCTGTTCCATTTAATACTGATTGCAAACCTTATAGCAAGCACGGCCCAATTCATAAACAAATCCTGTGTGAGCAGTGAAGACCCCTGCTGCAGGAAGAGTAACCTGTATAGAGAACGAGTTGCTTTAACTTTTCCATCCCTGAGAGTGTTAATGCTGGTGAGAAAGGCAGGGCTGAACGCAGGGACTGACCCCGCGGGGATGCTGCATCTTGATTTCCATGCTCCACTCCCGAGAGGCTGGTGGCTCAGTCCTCATCCCTGTGCACCCTCTGCTGCTCTGCTGAGGATTTCCTTCCCAACACTTTAATTTTGAGCTGGGGTCTTGGGTGAGGTTATCACCTTCTCATACCACAGAGGTCATGAAACTGCTTTAGGACATTCAGCTGATTATTTTGGTATGAATTTCTATGGGGGAGCTGTTAGAGAACCACCTTACACATCTGTGCCATCGCTGCAGACGCTTCTCTGAGGTGAAGAAAGGGGACCTTAATTATGTCTACACAAAGGAATTGGAGTTGCTTCAATATGATTTACAATCACGTTTCCATCTTAAAAAGCAGAAAGCTGTATGTCATGTTGAAAGATGAGGAATTGTTACTAGAAAGATTGAACCCATAGAGAGACTTGCAGGTCATTTGAGCCCCTCTTGAGTTTTCAGACGACGGTTTAGATGATGCTGCCTGCGCTTGTGTTGGCCACATGATTAGTCCCCTGCTGTTCAGTGAGTGGCAAACCAGAGCAAACAGGACTGTGTCTGAGATCCCGGGGGAAAACCAGGCATTTTGATAAAAAGCAGCATGCAAACACATCCAGCTGTCTCGCGCGTCACGGTTTGTTGCTGGGGGCTGTTGTGGAGGGACTGACTCACCCGGACGAGGGAAGTGCAGGAGAGCCCCTTTTCCTCCTGTCTTGCCCAGAAGTCCCTCACGGTTGCTGTACCTGTATGGGTGGGTTTTCCCTGAGTCCCTTTACATTAGAGCCTCCCTGGCTGGAATTTCATCCGTACACCCTACCTGTCGTCGATAAAATGCCAGAAACGAACATGGGTTTGTGTATTTCTGTGTGAGCTGGGCCTGCAGTTTAGCTCCATTGAGCATTTCCTATCTGGGGAGATGGCGATTATCTCAAACCAGGGTTAGCTTTGCCTCCGAACACTAAGGGGTGGGTGCTGAATTTGTTTCTGCTGAGCTCAATAGAAGAGATGCTCGGGGACCTTGTTAAATTTGCTTTAAATGTGACTGTCGATGCTCACCTGTACGCTGGTTTTTCTAAAGCAAAAAGCCTTTGCCATTAGCAAAATCAGAGATCCCAGTACTGCCTGTACAACTGTATCTATTCTTCAAGTTTCTTTGTGGGTTTTTTTTTTGTTGTTGTTGTTTTGGGGTTTTTTTTCACTTTTTGAAGTATGTTACCCAGTAGTCAGTGAAATGGGCAGCGTTAAAGTACAAAGAAATGTTCACGCTAAAGGAAATCGTCAAGAGGGGAAGGCATTAACTACTAAAATATGTATAAGGCCTCTCCTATATACACATTTTTAGAAAACTATGTGCAAGAGTGATATGTATTTGGTTATCTCAGTCATGTGCTGTCAAACAGCTGTATTTTGAGAGGGGTTTTTTTTCTCCTTTAAGCATAAATATCACATTGCACAAAGAAAAAAGTTTAAGGCATAAGCCTATAAATACCATCTGCAATATACAGTATAGCAAAATGATGTTTGAATAAAAAAAGCCCTCCCTAGAAATTGCTCCAAGGTTAAAGAGAGATTCCGGTGGAACTTGTGAAGATGTCAGGTTAGTTCACATCATACCTAGTTTGCAAATACAGAAGTTCTTACGGGAAATTACCCTTTGTTGTCGTGAGATGTGCAAACACACACACAAATATATATACAGACACAAATACACTTGTTTACAACAAAAGCAGATTTCCTTTGTTTTTATGGCTTTAAGTTTAATGTTGCAAAAGAGAGTGAGACAAAGACCAAAGACTTACAGAAATCCATCCCTTCTCTGGTTGCCCTCATGCCTGAAATGTGTTAACTTTAATGGTGCTTTTTTGAACTGGGCAGGAAAAATACAGGTTTAGCGTAAAGCTGCATTTGAGAGAGTAAAGTGGCAGGAAAACTCTTAACTTCATTGATGGGGAGAAAAGGAAATAACGTGAAAAATCTTTAAATGTGTGCAGAGGGCAAGGTGGCCTGAAATTTGAAATGTGAAGAAATAACCCAGAATGCTAAAAGACATCATCCTGGACTGAAAGTATAAATAAACTGAGTAAACGCTGCTGGCTGTTCCCTTACCTGTACTCAAGAATTTGCAGATCAGGAATTCCAGTAGCTGCTCGGTGAAGAGGAGTAACTGTGCAGTAATTATGTCTTTTTAAAAGTGCAAATGGTAAAAACAACAAAAAAAGAGGCTGCGCTACTTTTTTTTTTTTTTAATGGCTGACATTTTAAATTTTGAAATGTCATCATCCAGAATTCACCTCAGCAAGCGCAGGGCGCGTTCCTGCAAAGCTGTGCCAAGCACTGGATCGGTGCTTTTTGAATGAGAAAATACCAGCCTTTTATTGCCGTTGCTGTTGAGGAACACAACCCTGGCAACATTTCCATTCTCCCCATTTTAACCTTTTTCCTCAGTTCTGAAATCGCTGTGTAATATTTGGGTGGCTGGTGCCCTGCCGCACACAGGGCTGCGTGCAGGTGGCCAATGCCTCTGAGTCCCCATCGTGTCACTTCTCGGTCTCACATACCCCCATAAACCAAAACCTGCACGTAGCAGTGGCACCAAGCTGAAATTGGGGACTTTTAGGGAAATCCTGCATGGCAATTGCAGTGTTTTCACAGCCGATGCAGCCAGATTTATGGCTGTGAGTAGAGCGGAGTTAAACACCGACGTGGCGCTGACGGGATTATTCAAGCAAGAGCGGAGTGAATTAAACAAGGCAGGTAGGAGGGAAAGGGAAGAAATGGCGAGAGACGTCACCCTAATCACAGTAATGCAGCAAACGTCTATACTTTAAATTAATAACATCCATTTTACTAAATATGGTTGCAATCATGCTTGATCTTTCATGGTGCACGGTGGAATTACTGTCACTGAAACCACAGAGCTTGGGCCGTTCGAGATTGCTAGGGTGTCGTTTCCACCCACAGTAACCACAGTGGCTTGGGGACTGGGTGGAAATTACAGTGAGCAGCTTGTATTTAGAAAGCTTTTAAGTCTGCTGTGGTTGAGAAGCCCGTGGTTATGTACATACAGCCCCAAGGCTTTATCATTTCAGCATCTCTTGTCCTGCCGCTTGAGTTGTGTTGTGCCCTTGTGAAAAGCGACACACTTTCTTTATACAGGAAAAGATGGATGTTTAAAACTGCAGGATTTTTGTACGAAATGAAGAAGAAAATACAGTCATAGCACAACACCAAGATTTCCCATGCAAGTCACTTCAAAGTGTGAGTCCCTTAAAAATTAATTTGCTACAAGTATAATTCCCGTGGGAAAGCGAGCGCTGGTGTCACTCCCAGGAAATGTCTCACCTTGTTACAGCCCAGCGCCACACGGTGACTGGGATTTTGTGCCACCAGTCGGTACCGATAGGCTGCCTGTTCAGAGGAAGCCGGAGTTCCTTTGAGGCAACTCATCTCCATGGATTTGCTTTTTGCTGGTTTTTAACCTGTACTGAAAAATAGGAAGGCTCTGCCCAGTGTGAAGCACTCTGTAATTCTGTGTTTGTCTCACGCTTAGTTGGTTTATTCTTTCTGCCAGCAAGAGAAAATATCAGAAGGAGAAATGTGTGCAAAAAATTTACATTGTGCCCTGCTGCTAAATGCTTTAGATTAAAACACGCAGCCTTAGTTAACAGTCTTTTCTTCTAAGATTGAGGAGGACTCTTCGGAGCCTTTCATCAGGCCCTGCCCAAAGGGAAAGTGTCACCATTTCTAACAGATTTGCCATTATGGGAATAGGCCCATTGCAAACCATAGGTCATGTGCATCTTTGCACATAACAGGAACTTCAGACTCCATTGTACTCTCGTGTTTTTGCCCCATTCAAAAGGCTTAACCACCAGTAGGAGATAAAGCGTTCCAAAGCCTGCAGCTGCTAAATGCATCATCTCTTTCTAAAGCAATGCAGTTTCTGTGGTGTTTTAGATTTTTCTTTGTAACAGAGTCCTTGAAACACTCTGAGGCAGACTCACGCTGGAGAGAAAAAGAATAA
Organism: Syrrhaptes paradoxus; assembly: GCA_013400615.1. Lineage (NCBI taxonomy): Eukaryota > Metazoa > Chordata > Aves > Pterocliformes > Pteroclidae > Syrrhaptes > Syrrhaptes paradoxus. The sequence continues at coordinate 139,485 of VZTO01003740.1, forward strand.
TTATTTGTGGACAGTTCTATTTTTATTGAAGGCTGGACTGTAGTTGAAAAAATGTTACAGTTGGAGTTTCTCCCGCACTTAGCTGCAAACCCCACCATCCCCCAGCACGACAGCCAGGTTTCTCTAGGGTAGCTGCCTTAGAGCAGGGAGTTTGCTCCTTCGCTAAGCCAGAGCCTGATAATTTCATCTTCGTCTGGGTCATTCTCTGGGCTTGTGCGCTCAGTGTCAGTGCTGTTATTGATGTCATGGGTAATGAAACACTTCGGCAGCACTAATGATTTTCCAGATGATATGTATCTGCAGTCTAAGTGGCATAAATAATGCTGGCGGTTATTGGTTGCTGTTCTAACAAGCCTTTGACCACCTCGAAGGCATCAGCAGTAACGCTCTTAAAGCCACCTCTGCCATATCCTGGTAACAACTGTACAGCATCCGAGGGGATGCCACGGGGATGGTACCCAGTTGCTGTCTCCACTTGGGAAGCCTGTGAGGTGGGAGAGCCTGGTGGGTGGCTTGGCTTTTCTCATTTATCTCCATCCCATCACCAGGTCCTCTGCACTGGAAATAGCAGCAAGGTGTGATGCCTGCCTTGGGAGGCTGGGCTGGAGCAGGGCAACAGGCGCTGCTGGAGGAGTTCGCTTTGTTCTCCCCCTCTGTGGGTTATCAGAGCAAGCACAGAAGTTAAGATGAACAGATCCTGCCCTTGCTCAGCAGAGTAAGAGCACACTAGAAACCTCATAAAGAGCAGATCTGAGCAGTTATCTCATACTTGTTTATTGAAGAAGGGCTCAGTTGACAGTGTTCACACCTGGATTCCTCCCTAGATCAGAGATTTCCTGAGCTGTGACCCAGACCTTGGTCTGGATCTGCACTATGCAGTAGTTTGGGAGCAGGGAAGGGACTGACCTGCTGGATCTGACTCAGATCCCTTTGGGTTTGGGGTTTGTTTGGGTTTGTTTGTGGTTTGGGGTTTTTTTGCCCACCCTTTATTTGAATTATTTTCCTTGTGCATGAATGCTAATAATTGTTGATAGTAACACAACAAATGCTCCATGTAGGTAGACCCAACAACAAAACAACATTCAGTGTGAGTCAAAGCAAAACCCCGTTCATCTGCAGCAGTAGCATAAAAGGCATGACCCATATGCTATAGCAGTTTTTATCTGTGATGGTAAAATACCTTGTCTGACCTCTACTCTGATAACCATCAATGACCTTGATCGTGTAAACAAGACAAAATGAATTAAAAATCTCATCACAGTTCTCATTAAGAAGTTCAGATTTATTTGGCTTTTTTTTCTTTTTAATTTATGTATGTGTGTGGTTGTGTGGGAAAATATAAAGCTTTTTTGTATCAAATAACATCAATCCTTGCACACTCTATGCAAAATTTTGTAAGCATTGCAATAATGCTATGAATTACACAAGGAACTATTTTAACTTTATTACACTTTCTGTATAAAAACAAAATTTGTATTTAAATGATTTCAACTGCAATCTTGTAAAATATATTAATAAAATAATGATTGTTAAGAAGGAAAGAGATGTTGAGGTTTTGTTTGTTTGTTTGTGCATGGCAAACATGAGTTAGACCTCGAACTTCCGTATGTCTGTAGGTATGTCCATAGGATATGCCAGACTGGATCACAATAGTGATGCATTTCACAGCATCAAGTTCCTGGATATATTCATACCAAAAATGCTGTGCTCCAAACCAGCAGGACCCTGAGTTTTTCTGAGGGGGACCAGAGCTGGGTGCACACATGTGGGAACGAGCCCCCACCTGCACGTGATGTAGGGAGCACGACCTCAAGTCTGCCTGAAAGAAAAAAAATAAATAAAATAAAATAAAATAAAATAAAAAAACCATCAGCCTGGACCAACTCACAGAAAGCCTCTTGGAAACCTCTGGCTTCTTTAACACTCAATCCTCCAGTTTTATTTTAATTGGTAACTCATCAGATGCTCATGGGTGACTCCACACATGCCAGGCAATCACTTCTGAGGGCATTTTGCAGGAGCTGGGTTTTAAATATGAATCTGTTCGCCCCGGTTTTTATCAGTAAATGAGAGCATTGATTGAGGCTCATTATCTGAACGAACAGCAAGAATTCAATCCAGCTGAAAAGATGTGCGTGCCTTCCAAGTGTGCAGAGTATGAGCCCAGTCCTGGCAGCTGAGACACTGCCAAAATCCAGGCTGTAGGGATACTTGTTTAACCATTTGTAGGGGCTACTGTTTACCAGGTTTCGAATAAATTCACTCAGTACTGTTTGGTGGGCACGCACACGCTTTTTCTCGCTCACTGGGTTTTGGACTGTTTGCCCTTAAAAAAAAAAAAAAGACATCTTTCAGCTGAACTTCAGCTGCAGTTCTTGGCCTGAATTTGGAATTTCTAGCAAATGGATAATGAAATAATTCATTAATTAACCCCATTTAAGCACGTTGGCAGGAACTTCACAGCACCCGCAGGAGCTGCAGCGGCCAGATCCTTCCCCTGTACCGGCAAACTCCTCATCAGCTGCTGTACAGGTGGTGTGATGTAAGCAATGAGTGGTTGTGAAACAGCCTCAACAGCAGCATATTTGCAGTGTCCCCATGCTAGAAATACTAAGGATGGTACCGTGTAGCCATTTTTTAGAGCCTGGGAAGCTGTAGTTAAAAACAGGATTATCAAACTGTAATTTCTTCCCAGATATCGTGCCTTCCACTTTTTAAGAAGTACTTCCCAATTTTTGCTTTCTTTCCTTTCCGCCCCTGCCTTTCTATAGGTAGTTCTTAGTTTCATTTTTTTTTCCTGAATAACAAACAGGAAAGATGAACCAACAAAAAAAAATTTACAAAAGCAGGAAAGAATCCTTAAGCTGAAATGAGTCTGTTTCATACTCTGTAAAGTTATAGCAACTTCAACATTTTAAGATTTTATTTTCAGCCAGGCTTTTGTATTTTTCATCTAAGTCTAGTACAGACACGCTGCTGCTGAAGTTCAGTTGTTAAATCAGGGTGATTATTTTTATTTTTATGAACAGTGTCCAGAAATCAGTGATGAGAAGTATCTGTTTTTAACAGGTTTTCTCCAGTGCTGTGACCTTGATTCTTCTCTCCTTAAACTGAACAGGAAAATCCTCCTGAATTTAGTGATGAGGGTTCAGACTTAAATAGCTCTGGTGCCAAGTGTATCCCAGAGGAAAATTATATGGCCTCATTTAATAGAGAAAAAGCAAGAAGTCTGGCCAGGAGATAGAGCTTGGCTCTTCTCTGCAGTCATTCAGCATAAAAAGCAGAGTGCAGGTAGTCTTTAAATATTTGATGCACACTATCAGGCCATTGTAATACACATTACTGATACGATCTGCACTTTTTAAAACTGGGGTTTGTGAATAGCCCTTCACATAGCACCTCTGCTTCAGGCCATCATACAACTAGGCTTGTGTGATATCAGCTGTGGTATTTTCCCTTTCACACCTACAGGGACATTTTTTTTTACCCTCCTTCTAGCCTTTGCTTTCAGTCTCATAAGCAGCAACACAGGCAGAAAACAAGCCCGCTGCCCCCTCACTGAGGAATGCAGGCGACCATCCATTCAGTGGGTGCATGTTGGGAGAGGGAAAAGCACAAAACACCTTTTAAATCTCTGAAATAACCTCATTTGGTCTGTTTTTTTGCTCCTTCCACCGCAGCATGCAGCTGCAGAGGCAGAGCTGGCAGCAGCCTGGGCTCCCACTGGGGCACGACCCCTCCTGGGGCTCCTGGTCCCACCTCTCCTTCCTCAACAGCCCTGTTCCCATCCCACTGCCTGACTCAGACCAGGAAATAGAAATAATTTAAATCACAGCATAGCTCACAGGTACCCAGCAGACAGTAAGACCTCCATGCTGCTCAGTATTGCGGCACCTTTTAGAACAAAAAATACATCTGCATTACCTGGCCTAAACTTTACCTACAGCTTTGAGTATAGCAGCTGAAAGCTCCAAGCCAGCCAAAGGATGCTCAACATGATTGAGATGGGATTTTACTTGTTGAATATGGGTTTTGCATCTGCTTTGCCAGATTGGGGAGATCTGGGAGGGGGGAAGGAAATAAAAAAAAAAAACCAAGAAACAGTACATGTACATGTCAAAAAAGTGGTGCTGGATCACTGTATGACTGCCACTCCTAGACTGAGCCTCCCTCCTTTGTCCAACCAACATGTCACATCTCCTGTGCTGGGGGATGAAGTTTCAGTGGAAGTTGCTGCAGTTGGGATTGGCTGCACCATGCCCCAATGGCTGTGATCTGCTGCATCCCCAACACGTTCAGGATGGGGCAGGGTGATGGGGAGATGCCCCACTCCTCCCAGCATGGCAGGATGGAGCCATGCAAGCACAGGATACTCCATAGCAAGACTTTGCTCTCCAGTATCAGCAGGCTTAGGAATAATAACTGACTGATTTGGGGCCAGGGCCCACGCATGCACAGGGATGGGGGAAGATACATTTCTGAATAATGTGTTATTTTTGTGTCAGTTGTAGCAATTCCGAAAAGCATTTGGGTATTTCAATAAACCCCAATCACAAAGAGAGTTTTTGCAACACAATCATCTTGAACCATAATAACTAAATTTGAAAATAACTATCATCTGCTATAAAGACATTAAACCATCTACAGGGGAGCCACAGGCTGTGAATGCCATGGGAGCTCTGCACACATACACACAGGATTAACAAAGAAAAAAGAAAGGAGAAAAGCACTGTCACTTCCAAGAAAACCCACAACCCACCACCTACACGATGAACTTTTAAGCACAGAATGCAACATCCAATGAATTATTTATGAATTAATTTGCAACGAACAGTTTAGCAGTCAAAGGAAACATAAACTGGCAGCGCAGCCCTGCCTGGGGTGACAGCAGGGGACACGAGTGCGCTGTTCCTGCGGCAAGAAGACATTGAGCAGTGTATACGATGAGCTGCGCGCTAAGAAAGTTTAAGACAAAAATCCAATTCCTAGCAAACACCAGCCTGGTGTACTAATATCCTGACACACCTGTGACCCCAATTGCACACTGCATTGGCATGTGTCATCGTTCATCCAGTGCCAGGTGACAGACAAGCACTTTTTGGTCTACAGACATCCCGCACTGTCAGGAGGAGTCACCCACTGCCTTGAGCCTTTCCCCCACCGCACTGGATTTTTATTCTAAGCTAAAACACAGGTATGGCAAGCTGCTGCTTAAAGGCTAATGATGGGAACAATGAAATCAGGAGATACAAAGGCCACATCCTGCTTTTAAATTAATCCTTTATAGCCAGGCTGTAAAAGGGGCTGTCCCTGCCCAGCGCTAGAATGGGCTCTGCACTGAAGGCTCCACACCAGCAGTGGCCTTTAGCGTGATGTTAAGTTAATGCTTTTGTGGGTCTTTTTTTCTGCTCCTCGGCTGAGATCTCTGTTTTGAGCATGTGGCTGCAGCCAAGCCCCAGTCCTGCTGCTGGCCGCAGGGCTGCCTGCTGTGCTTTTGGGCTGCCTGGGTGCTGAGCGCCTTATTTCTGTAATGCAAACATGGATCAACCAAACCTATGCCTTATTCATTTCCTTGGTTTTCTGTTTCTGATTTGATTTTTGTATCTCTCTGGATGGCCACTGCTAGAGAGCCCAGTAGAGATAAGACACCCTAACCCTCCCCACTGCCATGTTAAGACATACACACTGCCATACCTCTTTCCTTCTTCAAGAAGATGATGGGAGACAGCAAAAATGAGAGAAATATTGGATGCTCTGCACCCCTAGAGCAAGTTCAAGCAGTTCCCACTGAAACTAGTAGGTGCTCTGTCTACATATAGATTGTCACTCTCTTTTTTAAGAGATAGAACAGCCAGCTTAAAATGAAAGGGCCAAAGTTTGGCATGGTGTGAATGACAGTTTGGATCCAGCTTCATCCAAACCGTAGGCTGATTTGGCACGGAAGAGTTGATGTGGGATGCTCCCTGAGAAATACAAAATTAAGCAGCTATCAGGGTGAAAACAAGAAGGCTAAAAGTAAATAAATAATTTATTTAAAAAAAATTTTCATCCCTGCTTTGCATGAGAACTGCAAGGAGGACTTTAAGCTAAGCCTTAGAAGGTGCAGGAATGGAGATGGCAGGCAGTTCAGCATAAACAATTCATTCAATAAATTACAATTAATTATTTGCAATTAAAGACCATTTATAAGCTGCTAAATTCCATTAACATTGCATGGCCTATATAAAATGACCCCTAATTGCATATTAAAGAAGGACCTGTCTTTTTATGTTTTCATCTCAGCACATAAAAAATAATTAGGTGAGGAGCACATTGCCCAGACCGGCCCATCATGCAGCAGGCAGTAGGCTGAAAGCTCTAATGCACATCTTATAGCACGTTGGGCTGCAGCAGAATCTGGATGCAACAGGAATAAATGCAGCATGCCTGGGACCACTGAGAAGCTGGGTTCCTCCATCAGCTGCAGAGCTGACCTCATGCTGTAATGGCTTTGGTGTCACCTGCACCAGGAGTCCCTGCCAGGTGGTTGTAAAGTTACAGGGACTCCAGTAACTGCATCTGACCTGACCACAATTACTCATTTAATTTATGAGGGCAGTTATGGGGATATTTTTATTTTACTGTCGACAGAATGGAAAGAACAGGCTCTGTTGCACATGCCTGGCTCTTGCCTGTGGAGGACCTGAAGAGAATCCAGAAATGTTAAACTCACCTCTTACTATCCCAAAGAAACAGAAAATTACCTGTCACTGAGACCGCATCACCCAAACACCCATCAGCCAGCTACCAGCCAGCCACGCGGTGCTGCACGAGAGCCCAAGGTGCCTGGGCAGCTGCAGCTGAACAAAATAGTTAAAAGCCATAATGACAATACCCAGGCTGCAAATCCAGAAACACTCTGACAAATCTGGAAGCAATTGCTCTTTGGTCAAATCTAGAAGAGAATATGGTCCCCAGAGGATATTGCAATGGAGTGACACTGGAACTGTCCCGGCTCATTTGGGTTTGCTCTGTGCTGAGATTAGGTCATATATAATATTCTTGTAAAATACTCGCTTACAGTTGGATAAGTGTCCAGTTCTAAGGAATTCTTGCTGAACTGCGAAATCCATTAGGCAGTGTTTTCCCACCTTGGATTTTTCTGCCCCCCTCAAGATTTCTTGCACTTGGAATTGTCACATCCACAAGAGATTAAACACAGTGTATTGCTCTAGTGGCTTTTTCTCTGTCTTCCCTTAATCTCAGAAGCCACGTGGCATTCCTGGGCCAGTTTGCTTGGAGTGGAAAAGACTTAAAATCTGACAGTTTTCACTGGAAAAAAGAAAAAAAAGAAAAAAAAAAAAACTTGGATGAGGTTAAATCACAAGATCGCTTGCTTACGTTAAATGCACAGAGACACTGCACAGGAAAGGCAGTCGTCCTCCACTGAAACAGCATCAAAATTCTTGCTTGGCACAAAGCAGTCTATGTATGATGTCAGGACATACGTCCCCCAGCGCCGTCCCACACCAGGCAGCAGCTCCCGCTCCCAGCACCTCCAGGCTGGTGCCGCACAGCACCGCACAGACATCCCTGCCCTGCTCCGCCTCTCCCTGTGATTAATGAGAACTCAGAGCCAGAGCGGGGAACTACAAGTCTTTAATAACAACAGGCCACCTAACAGGTATTAGAAGCTTTTTAGGACAAGACAAAGGCCTGTCTGCATTAGATTGCTAACAACTAGCTTTAACCTGCATTTTCCAGGGAATAATTCAGTTTAAGGTTTTTAGAAAGCTGTTGACCTNATCTATGTATGATGTGAGGCACATACATCCCGCAGCACCGTCCCAGACCAGGCAGCAGCTCCCTCTCCCAGCACCTCCAGGCTGGTTCCACACAGCACCACACAGACATCCCTGCCCTGCTCCGCCTCTCCCTGTGATTAATGAGAACTCAGAGCCAGAGCGGGGAACTACAAGTCTTTAATAACAACAGGCCACCTAACAGGTATTAGAAGCTTTTTAGGACAAGACAAAGGCCTGTCTGCATTAGATTGCTAACAACTAGCTTTAACCTGCATTTTCCAGGGAATAATTGTTTCAGTTTGAGGTTTTTAGAAAGCTGTTGACCTTCACAAAAATCCCTTCAAACAGGAAGATACAAGCAAAAAGATGGATGAAAGAATTAGTGATGAAATCATACTTCTTAATCTAGAAGTGCCAAAGCTAGGTCTGATTTCAGTGGGAATATTCACGTACCTAAGGAGAGGCATATGCCTCTGAAGAGGCCACTGGCAGGCTGCAAAGTGGCTCCCTCCCAGGGTGGATGCAGCCGTGCCAGCGAGAGCAGGATGGGTTTTCTGTTCGTCAGCAGTGGACAGATTTTGGAGGGGTTGCATGGAGAGGAATTTCCAGAGGAATTAAAGCTTTTTCTCTTCTGGCTCTGGTGCCGGTATTCAGGACTTCACCCAGCATTCAGACAGGAGATTGTTCTGCCTGGAGTGAGAGTTTAACAGCATCAGAAGAAAAAGAAGGGCTGTTCAACCATGGCAGTTATTTAAAAGTCCAGAGACAAGGAGTGCCAATGGAGATGGGGGAGCATATGAAAGTCAAAGGTAAGACTGGAATAACCCTTTCTTCCACTTTGTTCAAGACCCCACTAAGGCACTTTGGTTACTGGTTGGGGAAAGGCTGCACAAATCATAGAGGAGGTGCTGGCAGCTCCCTCGTTGAAGCACAAGCTCTGCCAATGGCATCATTTGTATGTTTAAAGCCCTTGGCTCTAATCGTAGCATGGCCATGCTTGAATAAACAGTGCTAGGATTACAGTCATTGTGGGAAATGGGATGGATTATGTCCCAGTCTGCCTGAGAGGGGAAGCTAGTCCTGGCTCAGCTGGGCGGGGGAGCTGACACAGAAAGCCTCTGACATCCTGACACCTCTCTGCAATGATTTCCCTCAAGATGAGAGGGCTGGTTAGGTGCAAAGAAAGAGGCTAAAGCAGACTGAAACATCCCTTAAGCAAATGCTCCTTTTAAAGCCAACTGCATGCAGCCTGAGCTGGTGGGCTCGCAGCCACTTCGGCAGCCGGTTCTGCAGAGGGTGGGAAGGCAAAAGGGCATCTGCTGTCTCCCTGGAAGGGAGCAAGGCTCTTGGGGACCAGGAATTGTTCCCACTTGGGAAACAAGAAATCCAGCCCTCAGTCAAATCCCAGCCTGGGAGTCTGACTGGAGCAAGACTCAATTCTCACACAACTTACCTTATTCATCATCTTAAATAATGTGTTTAGTGATGCCCAGGTACATGGGTGAATCCTCTGACAGGAAAAGACACATGCAGTGCTGGAAGGCCCAGCCCTCTGGGTCTTTATCTTTGAAGATAAGCAAGTTTTGAGTCTTTGGAAGAAATGCTCTGGCTACTGTTAATTATCAGTCACTGGACATCAGCTGCTGCATGGCAGATGTGAAGACAGTGTCAAAATGGAACAACAGGGTTAGAAGACAAGCAACTATCACCACTATAATGAGAACTGGCATTTTGCATAGCTAGTCCATCTTTCGTGCACAAAAAGATAAATTGTATGGAATGGAGCTCTGGAAAGACAGTTCCTTCACTTCCCTATTAATGCTGAGATTCAAAAGTTGAATACAGGAGACAAAACACATGTAGGACTAATGCAATGTTGGAACAACATCAGACCAAAAAGGCCTCCATCTCTGGCTCATTCCTCTTTCCTTCCTGGCAAGATGGAGCATCCCCCTGTGCCCGTATTTTGGAGAGAAGTGAAAAAGCAAGGAGCCTTCAATAACTGTACTATCCCAGAAATAACAATAACTTCTCAAGAAATAGGAGAGCTGTAGGGCCCCAGCATTCAGACTTGACTTTGTCCAAAGGAAGGAAAATAACAGCACAACTGAGCAGTAGTAGGAAAAGGCAGCTATCTTTAGTGTGGTTCTTGGAGGGGGAACTGAACACAAGTGTGACTTTAGCTCCTCTATCTAAGAAACTTGGGACTTGCCCTAGAAGATGAGTCCAAAAACATGGGTGCAGACAATGCTCCATCCAAAACTGCCTTGTTCTTCCTTTCTTTTTGAAATGCTACTGTACTGGTTTCTCCCTGGTGCACCTCCTAAGATGGTCCTCCCAGGCTGACACTGAGCAAGAGACACAGTTGTGAATTGTTCACTCGGTAATGAGATGCCAGGCACATGGAAAGCCTGATAGGCAATGTTGTCAGGTTCTCCGTTAATTACCAATGTTTGCTTAGCAAATAGCTGTTAAAATGCCTCAGTGCACCAAGTTTTCTGGGACCACTTTTTATTTCCCAGATGTTCAGCTGGCAAAAGACTGAGAGATGCCTCCCTCTAATTATTTTCCCTCTAACTGGCAGAAGTTTGGAAATGTTGGTTTGACATTCCCTACAGTAGATTCTGGAGATGTCAGGCCAGACACCTCTGAGATGCAAAAAGTTGCTTTCCAAAATGACAAAGGCAAGAAAGCAACATTAATTTAATGTGGAAACAGCATTTTTCCATCCCCTGGCTAGACATGAAACCAGTGTGAGGAGGGGCATAGAGTGATAACATCTGGTTGTACAGAGATGAACCCTGAGAGAGTTCACCCAGCTCTAGCCCAAGATTTTAGAGATATCTGAGTTAAGCTCCTAAGTGGAATGAACATTAGACTTACAGTTAGGTAGGACAAAAGAGCTGAACTGCTCCATTCAAGGCCCTGAAATTTCTTGTCTATGCCAATACTTTACACTCCATCAGAGCAGCCATTAGCTGGCACAGGCTTGGAAACATCAGTATTCAGCAAAGTGCTATTACTTCTGGCTTCTAGCTGCAAAGAGAAACTCAAGCCAAATTTGTGATTTTTCAGTCTTATGACAAAATTAGAGCAAACTATTTGGGGAAGATTGACTTTGAGACTAATGCGTGAGGCTAGAGACCAGGAAGCCTTGTGCTTAGAACAATTCCATATAAGCCATTTAGTATCTCTGTCTGTAGCTCTATTCTCAGATTAATACATAAATAATTAGCACAAAGAAGCTTCAGATAACGTGAATACAGAGCCCTTTCCTAGTTCTACTCCAGTATCTATGACATTAGGAGCAATGTACCCTTACAGCCCTCTTGCAGGGGTTAACACACTCCCCACATACCCAAGCATTATGTAATGCAGATTGTTGGCCTAAAAGACAAAATCTGGGAAAAGCAGAAGTTGAGGAAGAGGAGAAATGAAACAGAGCCCACGTGGCATCACTAGAAGATACCTGTAGCAGTTATCTTTTGCTGAAGTCTTGCACTGAATGAGCTTTAAGACACCTATGAAGAGCCAATCTGTTTCCCACCATGTCTGATCCACAGGCTTTTGTATTGGAGTCGATCTGAAACTTATAAAATAAACCTGTATTTACCCAGAACAATTATAAAAGGAATGATTTCTGCTATCATGGAAGTTGACCTTCTACTTTAAGTAGAAAGGCTGTCAGACCATATAATTTTCATTGTCAGCTACAGCCCATCAGGCAGTGACTTTTAACTTCCATACACTGCTAAAAAGAAAAGGATAATCCCTCTTATATAGTTGAACTTTGATTTCTAAAAATACATGCATCTTGCTTTTATGTATAGGTCAGTGCTTCCATTTACCAGATGAACATCAGTACTTCAGTACTGAATGAAGCTTTGCTACACTGTTCAGCTGTATGAAACCAAAGCATTTCATTGTTTCCTCTGGAACTTCCTAAACAAAAGTGGTGGAAGATCATTGCAATTCCACACACTGTTGTATTTCAGTGCAAGTGGTATTTTAACGGTTGAACAGCTCAATTAGCACTTACAAATGCTCTCACAAGCATCAGTTCTGTGGGCTCTACTCTGTAAAGTAACCTGTTAGTGAAAGATGCAAAACTTTGCCAGCCAGTGTACATCTTGCTCAGTAAGTCTGAAATGGAAGATACTGGTTCTGAGGGAGGAGGTGGAGAAGATGTTGTCCTAGATGGCTGAGCTGCCTTTTTTCCAGAGGACACCAGTGCACAGATCAATAAAATAGAGGTGCAGATCTGCTCCCTTTCAGCTGCCTAGAGAGATTGGCACAGGCTGTTTGGGAACAGTGTGCAAGTCCTACTCTGAGTGGATTATCCAGATTTTGGTAGGCATACAGTGATTGCCTTTACTGAATATAAACCAGTCTGATTTCTTCCCTGGGCATGTCAGCCCAGTTCCCTTCCAGACACAGTAATTCAGATGAAATACAGTTCAGAGAATAAAGTTCATATCAACTTTGGCCTGCCATAGAATAATCACAAGTTTAATCATTTACACTCCCTAATAGCTGTTACCAGATGCTTTGAGAAAATAAAAAAATAAAATAAAATAAAATAAAATAAAATAAAAATCATAGTAAAGAACAGTTTTGTTTGTCTTATTGTTAGCTGGGAAAAACATAAAAGGGAATCTAAAATATCAATTTCTGTCCTATGTAGCTAGTGCCTGGGGAACAGACCTTCAGCAAATATTCAGAGCAATGAAACATTTACAGACATGCTGGTTAGGTTTACCTGCAGATTTTCTAGCCATGTTTCAGAACCAGGTGTCATTAGCCTACTCTGAAAACTCACGACCTGCAGGTCTTTAAAAGTATAACATTGAAAATTCTTTCTAATCCTATAAGAGATGTGGTAGAAATGTATATTGTCTAAATTTCCAGTAACAAATAAGATGTCATAACCAGGATCACAATTTATAACTGCAAAATTTATGTTGACTTAAAAAAAAAGGAAAAGAAAAAAAAACCCAAACCAACAGAATTTGTATCTCTGAAGCATTAGTACAGCAAACAAAATTCCTGCAAATGAACACCTCTCTAGGAAAAAGACTGTCTGTTTTAGTGTCTGGTTCAAAAGAAAGCCACAGGTGAAAATCTTTCTGACTTTTAAAATACGTTTAACTGAACCCATCTCTCATCTATGCATCCTGCTTTATCTAAGCAGTCTCTCTATTAGCACTCATCACTGTGGTACCTGAGCTTCTCCTGGAGGTGTTATTCCAATTACTTTAGTGTAGTTGCTGACATGTAACTGAGAGCAAAATGTGAGCTTCTTTTAGGAAAATAATGCTCCAATTAGTTGCTCTCTCTTTCTCTAACGACGCAGAAAGTCACACTGTGAAGGATTATTTCCAGAGCTTGGTCTCTGTGGTAGTCTCTCCTCCTTTCTTTTTTATTGCTGCGACTGCGTTGTTGACACAGAAGTTTGGCAGTCTCCCATCTGAATCACATGTTGGAGCTCAAGCTATTCATGATAGTCAATACAAACCAAATACCTCCTGTGTACATTAGCCACCACTCAGATGACTTTCCCTGCTTCTCCTGTGCTGAACCAAGTCTATGTAGGAGACAGAGAAAGTATTTTTTCTATGCATTTTGACTCCTAATTGAAATAGGAAAACTCCCGAGGAAGGGAGCTGTAAATATATAGCAAGTCTGAAGCCACTGCTGTTTTGTGATCACATACAAACTGTGTCTTTCTCAGCAGTTCTCTGGGGTGTAGAATAAATTTCATGACCGACAAAATATTTCACCCAGTCATAGCATAAGAAAGAATTACAACTTTGGAGCCTGTTCCCAAGGTAAATCTCAGTGTATTGAACTTCTAGCTTCAAAATCTGCTACCTTGCTTAAGGGTGGGGTAATCACCACTTTGCAGACCCTCCTATCCCACCAGCAGTTGCAGTTATTTGTCAGACTTGAAAGTAGCAGCTGGAAACCACCTCGTTTCACTTCAACTCTTGATTTCCAGGAAATGAAGCAACAAGCAGGAAACAGGACTAAAGAGCAATGCCTCACCCAGCTACAGCCAGACTTTCTCTTTGGCATCTATCCTGTCTGCTGGTGGACACATACTGCTGTCTTCCCCTTGCTCAAACAGCTCCACAAGAGGAGTGGATCTGATCTGGGGAGTGGGATTTGAGACATCTTAAAATAACTTGGCTATGAAGACGAGACTTAAAGATGCTAAAGCTCAGTGTCAAGCAATCACCACCACTTACCAATCTTGGCAAAAACAAGTTTTCATAAACTTCTGCAGCAGGCATCAGTTGATTTTTGATGGGCTCCTATGGTAGAATTAGCTCTTCTCCAAGAATGAATGCTCCCTCTGTCTTTTGGGGAGGGTGTGGTTGTTGGGTGGTGTGTTGAGTTTTCGTTTGTTTTGTGGGGTTTTTTAAATTAAAAGTTTTTCTGTCTCTCAGCAGGTTAAAATACCCTACCGTGACAAATCAGCGCTTTGCACATGTATGTGCACACACACACTCCCATTGGTGATACACCTCTACAACTGATATCCATCTGTGAGAAACCACCTGCACAGTTTTCCAGTCAGACTCTCAGCAGAACAGCAAATAAAATCTGTTTATGCATAGGAGGGAGGACTCAGCCTGGTCTCTATAAGTTGTCTGGACAGTATCAGGGAAGAGGACAATCACACATCCTACTGCGACAGGGCCAATTTGCAATCCATCTCTGACTGTCCCACAGCCAGGCTCCCAGTGCCCTCTTTGGGCAGGACCTCTCAGTAGTCCCATGTCATAAACCTTCATAAAAGATGATGGAGATGATCTTAGTAAAACAAGAGCTAGTTCTGCTAACAGCATGAGCTGTGCTTGTGTAGCCTCGAACCTTAACAACAACCACAGCCACGGAAACGCCTGCTCTGAGACCAGAGAGGGAGAGACAGCAACCACCACCGATGTTCCATGGCCATTGCAGTTACATCCCCCTTACCGCAGGTTCTCACTTTAACGTGACCGCTTCTGCTGAGCAGTAACGTATCTACAGCAGAACCAAGTCAATTTAATGTACTACCTAAAAAAGAAACTTCTTTGAATCTTTGTAGATCATCACAACCAGTAGAAACAATTACCTGGTGATTTTGTGAATAAGATGGATTAGGAGATGTGCTGGAAATACAGTTTTACTGGTTTACAACAGGTTGGTGCTTCAGAATCACCAGTTTTTCATTTCTCCTTTTTTTTTTTAAACCAAAACAAACTCAGAACACGTAAGGGCTAAATCCTAATTCTGTCACAGGTAGCAGCAGACGTCCCTTCACTTTAACTCCATCCCAGTGTGGCAGAACCTGCCCTGATGAGAGTAATGCTGAGTTGCTACTTTGCTGATAATAACAATGAGTCATCAATACTCATATGGTATGCTAAAGGAAATAGCAACCCTCTTTCTACAGTGAGATCCATCCCAGAACCTCACAGCATACAAAGCTCGTGAGATATTTTGAGATTAACTGAGACATTTTGGTTCACACATACCACCTCTCTCCAGTGGCTCTCAGAGAAGTAGAAAGGTGGGTAAACTGCCAGGGTTTTACACCACTGACCCCTTGGAGGAATTTCATCTCTATGTACTGCTGTCTCAAACCATCTCCTGGAATATGAGCAGAGGTATTGGCTATTGGCTTCCAGAGCTGTGTTAATATTAACAAAAAATTGTTTAATTCTCAAGAATAAATAGCATCTCTCCCGGACCTGTGGGGTTTTGCTGTCCAGACTGTGACGGTTTTATACACATGCCAGTCAAAGTCCAGCTTACTGACGGAAGGTGCTTGTTCTATTAAAAGAGTTGCTACCTGAACAGCTTCTAACACCCAAATGTCAAATATCTCTCTGAGCATAGGCATGAAGCTTCTCAGTTAAATAACGAGCAGGAAAAAGTGGCAAAGTCTTCTAAAAAGAATCTATGAAACCACAGTGAAAGATCAAGGGTTTTGCTGATCAGAATCTTTTTTCAAAAGCCTTCTTTTTGGTTAAAAATAAGTGCGACTGACCTTGAAACCCTTCTTAAGAAAGTCTCTCCTTTGAGAAGTCACCTTCAAATTGGCAAGTGCTGAAGCTTCAGTGTTCTGTAGTAACACTCCCACCACCACCTCCACTCCCCAAATGCAATTAAATTCAGATTAAAACTTTAAACAGCTGAGAGTATAATCATATATTTGGGGTTATTTCTACAATTTCTTTGGCAGCTCTGAACATGTGGGATGATTTAGTGTTTAAACTATTAAGATTTAACTTTTTCCCCAAATGGGGAGAAGTACAACTCCAACAGCATTACCTGCAAAGATTTCAGTGTCATCACAGATATGTGAATACAAGTGGAACAGGTACATTTTCACCTCTAAAGATGCTTATCCTTTCAATTAGTCCAGCCTGAGAGAGTCTGTCAGGGTGAAACACGCTGGTATCTCTCCACAGCCTGTTATCTGCCTTGTCCGGTGTCGAGTCCTACCACTGAGACACGTTCAAGCTGGCAAGCAGAAAGGTTAAGCAATGACCACCATAATGTTATATGTGCCTTACCTTCCTCTGAGGTCTTGGGAGTAACTTCAGACAGGTGAGTTGTCCTCTGGCACTGCAGGAAAGGGTGAGAACTACCCAGAAATGGCTACAAAAAAACTCTAAATTCCTCTTTAGCAAGAGGTACAAAGAAAGGGACTGTTAGCTGTGCCTGACTTCTCCTTATATCATTTATCTGGGTCATGCTTTAGTTTTGCATTTCCTTGCGCAAAGTTTGCGGTTACCTTCACATCTTATTTCCCAGGGTGAAATGGTGAGCTCCTGTTTTCCCTGGGCTGCAGGGTCCACATTGCAACCGAAGGAGCAGTGCTGCCAGCACAGCAGGCCAGCTCTTCCCATTAACAAGCAGGAGACCCCAGACCTTGAATTCTGCTTTATTTTATGTCTAATGGTACATTACAGAAAGCAGAATTAGATGGAACCTGTCACTACACCTTTCCTTTTTTTTTTTTTTTTCTTTTTCTGGGAAGCAAGGAGGTAAGAAACTTTTCTTTTGGGGAAGTTGTGGGTGTTTTTCTCACAGCCTCTGTGTCTTGTACATTTGTACTGTACTTAATGTAGATAAAAGTACAAATATTTTTCATAATTACATGGGTGTTAACATTCATAGTGCCTGTGGCATCAGTTCTAATTTAGTAAAGTGAATCAGGAAAGTGAATTCATCAGTGCTGCGCCAAACAGAAAGGCTGCAGCGAGCTTGGCTGTTACCACACTTGAACATTAGCAATTCTAATTGCGAAACTCCTTTAAGTGTTACTCTACTGGAAAAAAACCCCAACTTTTTGAAAATATAGAAGTTTCTCCTCAAACCTCAATTTTGACATAATACAGGCAGAAATTCCAATAGCAGAACCAAGTTATAATAATGGGTGATGGTGTAAGACTTGCCATATTTTTCTCTCCACACCATTGCCCTGTCTCATGGGTCTGTTTTACCTGGTCACAGGTGCTACATGCTATTAATCTGGACATCATAGCACAGCCAGGACATGCCAGCAAAGAAAGTAGCTTGCACAGTTTTCACCTCAAAAATTAATTGAAGCAGCAAAGCAAATTCCTACAAAGTAGTGGGAAATGCCTAGAAAGCAGTGGATGAAATCCTTGAAAGTAATAGGAAAATGCCTAGGAAGGAGCAGAAGAATTCCTAGAAAGCACAGGGCAATTCCCCCAAAGCACCTCCCAAAATTCATGTGAGCAACTGATGAAGTCCTTCAACACAGCAGGAAATTCCTAGAAAGCAGTGGGGGAGGTCCTAGAAGGTTTTGTGTATATTCCTAGAAATCTAAGGGCAGCATGTGATTTCTTAGGAATAAATGGGAAAATTTCTAGAAAGCACCAGTGAAATTCCTAGAAAATAACATATTTATTTCGATTTTTAATCAATATAATTAATTAATTAAATCTTCTAGAAAACAATCTATTTGAAAAGCAGCAGTTGAAATCCTAGAAAGCATGGGAAGAAGTCAAAAAAAGCCACAGAAATATTTGTAGAAAGCAGATGGTGAAAAGCTNCAGGTGCTACATGCTGTTAATCTGGACATCATAGCACAGCCAGGGCATGCCAGCAAAGAAAGTAGCTTGCACAGTTTTCACCTCAAAAATTAATTGAAGCAGCAAAGCAAATTCCTACAAAGTAGTGGGAAATGCCTAGAAAGCAGTGGATGAAATCCTTGAAAGTAATAGGAAAATGCCTAGGAAGGAGCAGAAGAATTCCTAAAAAGCACAGGGTAATTCCCCCAAAGCACCTCCCAAAATTCATGTGAGCAACTGATGAAGTCCTTCAACACAGCAGGAAATTCCTAGAAAGCAGTGGGGGAGGTCCTAGAAGGTTTTGTGTATATTCCTAGAAATCTAAGGGCAGCATGTGATTTCTTAGGAATAAATGGGAAAATTTCTAGAAAGCACCAGTGAAATTCCTAGAAAATAACATATTAATTTTGACTTTTTAATCAATTAATATAATTAATTAATTAAATCATCTAGAAAACAATCTATTTGAAAAGCAGCAATTGAAATCCTAGAAAGCATGGGAAGAAGTCAAAAAAAGCCACAAATATTTGTAGAAAGCAGATGGTGAAAAGCTGTGAGAAAATTGCGAAAGTCACAGAAAAATCTGAAAATCCACTGGAAAAAAAATCATGAAAGTAGCAGGAAATTGCCTAGAAAGCAGCAGGAAACTTCCCAGACAGATTCCAGTCCAAAGAATTGTTGGAAAGCACAAGGAGTGCTCTAGATTGAGGATTTCCTGGAAAACCAGGGAAATTGCCCCAAACCGGAAAGCAACTGTTACAGTCTTAGAAAGCCATGGTGATTTCCCAGAGAGGTTTTGCATGGGGGATTCCTGGAAAGCTATGGGGAATTCCTAGAAAATACCTAACTTAAGGCATTGCTGGAATCCCATGAGAGGGTCTAGAAAGAGGGTCCAGACTGGGATATTCTTTAAAAGCCACAGTCCATTTTCCTTGGAGATGGTTTTATTCAGGCACAGCACAACGTTATTGTCACAGTGTGCTCCAGCCACCCAACCGTGTTCACGAGGGATCAGCCGCAGCAGAGCGTGTGGTTCCCTGGGACACACCAACAACTCAGTTGTGCTGGAGGAGCAAAGAGCAGCTGCAACCAGCCCTGGTGGTATCTGCTGAATATTTGCAAATTTTGTGCTAAAAAACACAAGGTAGGATAGTGGAATCCTTATAAACAGCCATCTGGGGAAGGAGAATGCAGAGCTGTTGGAGAGGTTTTTGTTGCTGCTTGTATTAAATTAAATCAAGAAGCCCTTACGGTAGCTCAGGCAGAAGAGAAAAGACCCACTCATCAGAACTTATCCTTTATGGAGAGACAGTCTTATTCCTAATGAGGTTTCACTGTGTCGTGCAGCTAAACAAATTCAGAAAAAGACTTGGCAGGGGAAAATCTTAGCATGAGCATGAGCTACCACACCGGGGTGCTGGTTAGCCGCATGACCTGATTATGTCAATAATTAAAAAGGCAGCACTGGGCACGGCCGGGCATCCTGGGAGTCGGACAGGATGCTGCTGTGGGTGTGGAAATTTTTATCTCCTCCCTCTCTTATGCTGCTCTTCTGTGTTTCTGTCTCTGTTCTTTCCTTTTTCTTTTTTTCTCCTTTCCTTATCTTTCCTCTTTTTTTTTTTTTTTTTGTTCTTAAGCAAGCTAAAAACTTTGAGTGAAGCACATACATCACAGGGTGGTAAGGGTGGTTTTATGGTACCAGTGTGCCTGAAATTACCCAGGATCTGACTTGAGCCTCCTGAAATTTAGAACAATCTTGAAGTAGCCTCTATGGGTCATCTGAGCAGCTGGGAGCTGTTAGGAAACAGCTACGGTCTGGTCACACCATCTCTGCCTTCAAATTTCCTTCCGTCACATCTGATCATTACAATCAGCTGCTTAACCTTGATGATTTCTCCAAAACTAGCAGAACATCCAAGTTGCTGATGGAGAAATTGATAAACACTGCACAAAAAAAGATCGAAGATTTATGCCTGTCAGGTCCTGAGCAAGGCTGATGCCTGGTACAGAGATGGGGATGGAAGGAGGAAGGTGCTCATCCATCAAGCCAGCAGGCAGTGCCTGCCCTCTGCCACCACTCTACCACCCTTTCTCCAGCTCAAGTGCTGCACGTTGCTTTGATTTTATGCTTCCCATGTTATACCCTGTGGCTAGGTGTTTGGTTTATGCAGGGGGGAATTGTGTCTATATTCACATATAAATTGAAAATGTATTAAAGCTGTCAGTTATCCTGGTTTATGTACATATTTTATTTCTGCTTCATATTCAGCTCTTTCACAGCCACAATATTTTGTGCTCTTTATATGAAAATTAATAAAAAAATTGGATCATCATGAAAGACTTCATTTCCTTAAGCTAGCAGTGGTGAGAAAAAAACTCCATCTGCTTTATGTCACCTCAGTTTCAATCAGTCGAAAGTAAATTTCCATCAACTCATTCCCTATACTTTTCCTCTCTGTTTACTCTTCCTCTACTGCATGGAATCGAGCTAAACTGCAGGAAGATTTTTATGGGCTTTTTAGATTAGTGCACATGGTGTTGCACACAGAACTACATCTGGCTTGTACCCTCCTGTTACCTGCCCAGGGTTGCCACTGAATGGCATTCCACATGCCTTATTTCCCATTTGGATTTAAAAGTAGTTTCTATTTACAGCCTTTGAAATTTATTTATTCTCTTTCCTTTTAATTAAAAAAAAATATTTGGCCTGCTGTTGTTACTTACAGGCTGTGACTGGGTCACCTCTTAACCTTCCCTTGGATAAAAACCCTAAATATCTCAGCTTCTTCAGCCCTGCACATTTATATCTTCTTTTTTGAACCTGCTATGATTTGATGGACTGCATTCCCTTGCTGACTTATTTGGGATGATGGGAAGGGGTCCCACCACTCTCCTTCTCCTGCCTGAGCACTACCTGATAATTGCATTTGCTCCACTAACTACTACTGGTTTCCTCCCTCCCACTACCTCAACACAGTTCACAAGGAAAAAACAAACTTCATCTGGATTTTAAGAAATGGAAGAAAACTGGCTGCCCAGGGAAAGCTGACCTTGACCCTCCTATGGACATTGCCCATGTGATGGGTTCTGGGGATCTTCTGCATCACACCTCCAGCCCATCAGGCTGGGGGAGAGGAATCATCACTGTGGTGCTAAGAGGGCTAATTCTCATTATGTCCTTAGGGAAGTCAGGAAAAACCTGCTGGCATGTATTCTTTGGGACTGCCACTGTGGAGATCTGCTCCTCCCAGGCAGGGTGCAAAGGATGAACATTAAATCTGAAGGGTCCCCAGCACAGAGCCCTGAGTGCCGGGCTGCTGCTGCTCAGTGTCAGCCATGAGGCCAGTTATGAAGTCCCAAGCCAGCTGAGCACACACCGTGTTTGTGCAAACACTGTGGAATTCATCTGCTTTTTCTGCCCAAAGCTCACTGTTTTTGCCAAAAAGACTTTTCTGATTCCTCTCCATGCCTCTCTCCCCATAGCCATTACATGCAAGTTATTTGCTCTCAGTAATTGAGAAGGGATGGGCAGGGCAAGCAAGTCACTCACATTTTGTTCAAAATCCTTTTTGTGCCCTTCTGGTTTAGTTAAATTCGGTCAGGCTTTTCTGCTGCCCTTTGGACCATAGCAAATAACTCATCACTTCAGATTTGGGATGGTTAAAAGAAAAGGAACCGTAGTGCCACCTGCAGCAGAAAGACTAAAACGTAGATCTCCTCCAGCCTCGTGGATCTGAGTCTTGAAGGGCGAGTATCAAGCAGGAATTTTCATTTGGTCCATACATAGATCTGACTTTCAAGGAAAACATCCTATGCAAAGATAGCAAGCTTGGTGCTTTTTAACCGTGGGAATTTCCTAAAACACTGGCTGAATGAAGGTAGACTCTGTTGCTTGCAGCAAATTCGAAGCGAGCTCCAGGCAGTCGTGGGTATGCACGTTTGGGACTGTGCCTGCCCAGCCCAGCAGTGCCTGTGCTGGTGCCCAGCCGTGCTCAGCCCTGGCAGCCCTTGAGCGACCAGAGTCCCTGTTGCTGGATCATCCTTTCTTCCAGCAGCTGTGGGGAAGTGATGGGCTTTCAGTGATACTGCAAAGACCGTCACTTCTGAATAATTTCATCATGCAAATGAGCATGACAACGAGCAAACCTTCCCACAACACCTTCCACTGGCAGGCCCCCGATTGCTGGGGACCTACACTGATCACATCTTCTTTCACATTGTCCCCTTAGGTCTTGGGTGGCTTTTTTCCATCAAGCTCTTCTTACTGCCCAACCTGAGAGGGGCTAAGATTAAGACCCACTGGCCTGTAGGACTGTGACGTCCACCCAGTGTTTTCAGAAGAATAAGTAGTGGATGCACTGGGAACTGCTACTGCCTTGAATCTCTGTTTAATATCAATTTGCTAATGTAATCTTTCTAATTTAGTGAAAATAGACTTAGGCAGTAACACCTTAGTTATGTTTTCAATCAATCAGCAAGCAATTAATGGACAATCACCATTACTACTCTGTAGTCATAGGTAACACAGAAGAACAAGCACAACACAGCTGCAGTGAGAAAAGATACCAGCCTGGCCAGATTTTACATAGACACAAACACAGCCTTTTTTTTTTCTTTTTTTTTTTTTCTGAAGTATAACAGTGCAGAGCACTTCTGAGTCGCCCAACATGTCTAAGCCAACCCACCTCTAACCTAAGGCTCTGCAGCAAGACGTGGTCACAGCAATAAGCCATATTTGCTGTTACACAAAATTTCCACAAGCAGCCGCTATGAGATAGCCCATGGGGTTCACCCCAGCTCCAGCATCTCATCGCAGACCTCCTGCACTGGTCCTCAAGCATAGCTTTCCACTAGCACTGAGGCTACAGCCAAGTGATCTCTAAAGACACAACTCACTTCTGTTTAAAGGTTGGCACAAATCCCATTGCACCATTTGGGAAAGATATGGCAGCTCTCACAGAGCATCTCTGTAGAGCAAAAAGCCCTGGGGATGCAGCAGAGAGTGGTGTGCAGAGCAATGTCTTCCGGGAGGAAGATGCTCTGATCAAATCACACAGGCAGGATTAAGAGCATTTGCACAGAAAGGGTATGCCAATTAACTACCAAAAAAAGCAACAGTAAGTTTCCGTAAAACATCTCCTATCAGAAAAATCCCATTTCATTAAAGTTCAGACCTTCTGTGGACATTTGCTCGCTAATTACTTTTCATTAAAGAAAAACACAGGCCATCCCATAAACATCTTGGTAACATCTGTCTTCTATTCTGAAATGTCGAGATGGAGCACTTCAACCGCTTCAGCAGCAGTATGGTATGGCTCTCATTTCAGTATTTATTTTGCATTATGGAAAATATCAAATGTTTCAACAGATCGGCCAAAAGAACATAATCCAAAAATATAACTTACTGGGACATGAACCTTGCTTTTTCGAGCTCATTTTGCAATAGGAATAAGTATTTTAAATACCTAATTTCCCAGGTTTGACAATCCCACCTGAGCCCATGCTACTAACAAGGGGAGCAAAACCATCTTGCTGAATGACAGGATCACTGCGCAAGGGAGAACACAAATCTTGCCTAACCACCAGTCTAGTTCAGGTCCATGGAAGAAAAGCCAAACATACACAAGTCTTTAAAAACTCACCGAGGTCAATAATGAAATGCTTGCTTTCCCTTATCTGGGACATCAGGTCAGAAACAGGGAATCCAAGAGGACATCAAGTCAATTTGGTTTTT
Organism: Syrrhaptes paradoxus; assembly: GCA_013400615.1. Classification (NCBI taxonomy): domain Eukaryota; kingdom Metazoa; phylum Chordata; class Aves; order Pterocliformes; family Pteroclidae; genus Syrrhaptes; species Syrrhaptes paradoxus. The sequence goes on from VZTO01003740.1 coordinate 163,097, forward strand.
ATTGCAGGATCTAATCCACCAGCATTTGACAGGTGATGGCATAGCCTGCTGTCAAAAGCCTCCTTCAGCTTGTTCTAATGAACTTGTACTTAGAAAGCTTTCCATAATAGCCAACCAAAATTAGTGCAAATTATGCTATTTTTAAAAATTTTCTGTCCTGAAAGGATCAGAAGAACTCATCCAGATTATGGCACTTTTTTACATACTGGAGGACTCAAGGCATACAGCTGGGTCCCTAAGATGACCCTTTAAGTCTTTAACATGCCTTTCAAGCATGTGTATGGCCTTAATGTGCCTTCCCCAGAAGCAATTCAAACAGAAAATTGCCTGGCTTACTTCACACAGATGCAGAAAGGAAGACAGCAAAAAAAATACCTAAAGTGTTGCGAAAAAGTAAATACGAGTATGCCAATGGAATGAAAAACCAACACCAAAGTCATTGCGGATTAGTGGAGCGTATCTGCAAAGCTGATTTTTCTCCAAAAACTTGTAAGCAAGCTTATGGATACAAGCAAGGCTGGAGCGGGTCTGTGAATCCTATTCTCAGTTGGTTTATCCCAGAGAGGAGGTGCTCAGCAGGAGGAGGAAGAAGGCTGGTGGCTACTGCAGCAAGTGCTTTCATAGGTCTTTTAATATTTCTTGTTCTTGAGTTGCAGTACATAGATACTGCAATGGGAACCTGTGAGACCCAATTCCCTCTACAACACAACCAGAAATCTGGCACAAAAGAAAGCACAAGGCTGGATTGCTCTTGTGTTTATGAACAGCATCACGAGTGAGAAGCTCTTAGCAGATGAGCAAATAGACATATTCCCAATCCTGTAAAGGCAGCATATAACCATCTGCACTACCTCCTCCAAATCCAGTTCAACCACCCTGACTTCCCATTGAACAGCGCTTCAACTCCAGCACCAGTGACTCATTTACACCTGCAAAACAGACAGGATCTGGCCCTAGACAGGGAAAACAAGTGAAAAAGGAACAGAAGCATCAGAGTGCCCTCCCAGCAGAAATTAAATCTCTGTCCCTTACCTCTTATCGAGTTTAATTATCTTGAAGGGTTGAAGGAGAAGAAACACTGGGATGGATCTGGCAGCTTCCTGTTGGAGCCTATTCCCTATCCTGCCCTCACTGAGTGAGCAATTTTGCTGGAAGACCAGTGTTGTTTAGGAACACACTGGAGCCTCAGGTTGGCATTCAGAACCCTGTGCTCTGCACTTCAGCAGTCCGAAGCTGATTGCAGCACTAAGCCCTGGCTACTTCCCAAACTCATTAAAGAGGGTTCCTGGGCCCAACTGTGCTCGTGAATTATTCAAGAAGATAGGTGGGTTCCAGAGCAAACAAACAGAGGCATATTTAAGTGACCCTGAGCAGAGGCACTCCATCACCGGGGGAGAGGTCACTGCAGGCAGCTCTGTGTCCCTTATACATGGATATTAAAAAGATTTAAAAGGAATATATAATGCCTTCCGCACTAGTCTCCTTCACTTCTTGTGTTGACAATTTTCCTCCCAGCAAGGTACACTGCAGAAAAGAGGAACTTTCCATTTGCTTACTGCAGCAATAACAAACAAAATCAGGAGCAAAAAATTGAGTTTTGTATCTGCAATCCATAAATGACTGGGTTTTTTTTACAACTAAAATATAGTCTTTAATTAGTACTAATCTAGTTACTTCTCTAAGTATGTAAAAACTAAGATGTAAGTTCGCTGTACATCTTCCAAATGCTCCTGAAAAAAAATAATGCTACTGCCTTTTCCGTGTATGCCATCATTCTCAACTGAGTCGTTATGATGTGGATGTAATCTGAGAAGTCAATGCCAGTCTTTCGAGGGATGGCCAAGCATGCATTTACCTTTTATTACAGTTCCAGAAGACAGTGGAAATGTAGGTGGAACAGATGCACTTATATTTGTTGCCAGAAAATGGAAAACTTGTTTCTCTGACTTTGGGGTTATTCTGTGCTGCTTTCAGAGTCTTTGTTTTGACCAAAGTTATTAGACAGCTCAGTGGCACAGCCAGGAACACCAGCAAAATAACTCCCTGGTTGACTCTCTTGGACTCCGTTACTTTCCATGGTGCTGAAATGCCACCCTCTGCACAAATTAAATAGTTACACCCTGGAGCTGATGACTGAGTTATCTCACAATACCTACCTAAAGAGATTTCAATCAAGCAAAACGTATTGGTGGTTAGTATTCTGAACGTGAGGGAGATGGTTCCTGAATGTTCAATCACATTAAAGCGGAGAATCAAATTAATGAGGAATTGCAAGAAGTGAAAGGTTCTTGATGGGAAAATTTCTCATAAAGTTCCCACGTGCACTAAACCTGTACACTGAGGAAACAGTTACACTTGGCTTACCCAAAATGAGAGTTCGTGTCTGCCTAGTGCTGTCCACCTGCAGCACTGGCTGTCGGAAATGTAGCAAAAGAGTGTCACCTAATGGCCAAACGAAGCCTACAGTTTCAAGGAGTGGCTCTGTCCCTCCTTTTCTCTCCCTTGTCATCATTCCTAGCGTTCCCCTGTTAGCCCCTGTACTGTTCTGCATTATACAAATCAAAAGACAGTCTTTCCTTTCACAGGTTCTTTTTTTTTCTTCCCTGTCAGAGAAAGTGCCTACACATCTGAAACCAAAACAACCATTATCTTATTTTCTCCTCTGTCCTGCATGTCATACAGTTTAAATATATGCATAACACACTGCTCTCCTCTGACCTGACCTGCGTGGCATTACCAGTGCAGGCTGGTATGTGCCACCTCCAGACATCCAAAGAGGATGGTCACTGGCCCATTGCTGCTGTTGTGGTTTAGTGCTTATGGCACGAGCAAGACACTCCTGTGATCACTCAGTGGATTTTTCTCCCCTCCTCATAAGCACTCTCCTCTAATGTATTAGTGGCTCTTGTTGCATTAAATTCTTTTGAATTGTATGAGCCAACACCAGCTTCTTGTCCTCACAACTGTCAAGTAAGGGTGTGACAACAGCCATATACTTCAAAGAAAGGTACAAAACCTCCTCAGTAGTCAAACGTTGTATAACTGGGTTCCAGGGAGGTTTCCACCTGACCTCCCACAACCAGAAGTGATTTATGCCCAGAAAGGCAATAATTTATCCCTTCATCATGGAAGAAAAGGAAAGGTAGAGCCTTCACCAGGCAGATACCTCCACTATCCCAGCAACGTGCGCTGAATTGCCAGCTCTGCAATTGCAAAGTGAGATCTGAGGGGGTTTGGCTGCCTGATGTTCCTTAACCTGAACTGAAAGGGCAATGAAAGGGCTTCAACAAAACCCTTATAAAGGATGGCACCTCAAAAGAGGTGATTCTCCCGCTGTATTTGGTGTTGGTGCAGCCTGCTCTTCCTGAGGAGGAGACGTGGAGGGGGAGGTGCTGAGTTCTTCTCCTGGGTATCCAGTGACAGGGTGTGTGGGAATGGTTTGAAGTTGCACCAGGGAAGGTTCAGAGTGGACGTTAGGAAGCATTTCTTTACTGAGAGGGTGGTCAAACACTGCAACAGGCTTCCCAGAGAGGTGGTTGGTGCCCCAAGTCTGTCAGGGTTTAAGAGGTATTTGGGCAATACCCTTAATAACACACTTTAACTTTTGGTCAGATGTGAATTGGTTGAGCAGTTGGACTAGGTGATCATTGTAGGTCTCATCCAGCTGAAATAGTCTATTCTGTTCTAATAACATGTTCCCATTTTCTTGGTGCAGTTTTGCTGCAGATAGTTTTTGCAGCAATCTAAATATTAAATGTTTCATCAGCCCATTCCCAGGAGAAAGTCAGTTCCAGAGGGGAACAGGGACACTGAATTCAGCCTATCAATGTCTTATAACAAACGAAAAATTTGCAAATATAAATCTCATACCCATAGTCTGAAACTATGATGCCTTCAGTCTTCTGTGTCCAGAAACTGTATCTTATTTGCAGAAAGTGGCTTTAGACAGAAAGCAATATTTTTTTGTCCTTGCTTGGAGGTCACTAAAACCATGAAATTCACCCAGCGATACAAGAATCTCCAAAATCTCCTATGATTTAAGGGCTAAATTATGCTATCTTCATCCAACAGGACTCCACTCCTGTGACCAGCTTATTAATCTAGCCTCTGGTACTGCTGTTTTGGACAACCAAATGCACACAGGTTGGAAAAAGCACTGAGCAGAGTTTGTCTTTTGATTTACATTCATCTCAGACCTGCAGAACAGCATGATCAGAGCTCATTAGCAACATCAGGAGGAATGGGAAGAAAGAGGGAAGAGCAGGAAGCCAAAGGGGCCAAGAAGGGACTACGAGACACCACTTCGGGTGCCCACCTGCCTGTCTGCCTTCACAGTAACCCACTTCCTTCCCATTTCCACCCTTGCCAAGTGATACACCTCAAGAACTTCCTGCTTTAGTCACTTAGTCTTGTTTTCCAGCACATTTATCACCTCATTAACAGTAAATGCCTTTCTGAAGTTAAATATGAAATATAGCATTAAGCTGTTCAAATGGATTTTTTAGGGGCACAGACAGGTTTCCTTCTTCCCTCCTCCAATCTTGTAGTATCTGTATTCAAATCATTCTTGTATATATTCATGTAGTTGGCCGGTCTCAACTTTAATTAACTGTATTTGTGTGGAATCTCAATTTGCTCAGAAGAAAGTAATGTTTAATGTAGTTTAATGCTCACCTGCCTTTTCATGAAGGAGATGGATGGAACAGTGCCTGATTAATTTTATCCATTAGTTCTCTGTTAATTTGAATCATGAGGAGAGGAGAGAGGAAATGTATTTAAATGCCCAATCCCTTCTCACAGTTCATCTATTTTGGGTTTCCAGAAAGTGGGCCAAGAACATAAATATTTTCTTTTTTTTGTTGGTTTTTTTTTTGTGATCTCTGACCTGGACCCCGCTGGCCTGCCCTGACCCTCATCAGGAAATCTTGCCTTGCAGTAAGAGACCAAAGAGCTTACACTTATTTGATTTCACCAAGAGGAGGTTAAGAGGTCACTAAAGTATCCACAGGATTTTCTATTAAGTAAGACCTCTTTAATCTACAGGGGCAGGATTATACCCAATGGCTGAAAGCTGAAACTGGATCAATCCAAGCTAAGTATGGGGAGTCATTTTCTAGCTTTTTTTTTTTTCTGCAAACCAAAGACAGTAATTAACCATGGCAATATCTTCCATTAGTGCCTGATAGATTTTCTATCACAGGAAGTATTGGAATGAAAGACTTGGGACATATCCAGCTCAAGCAGAGGGAAGAAGGTGAGTTTTACTCCTGACTGTGCCACTGGCGAGACAAACCCAGGATGTTCATTCAACTCTGGTGCCAATGGTTTTTTAAAAGGCATATTAAAATATTGAACTGGCTGAAAAAGAGAAGCACAAAACAATTTAGGATTTAGAAAAAGTAAGAGGCTATGGGACATTTTAAAGGTCAACTTTGTTTATCAAAAAAGTCAAAGCCAGTATGGAAATGAGTGTTTTCATAAGGAAGAAATATTGGTGCTGAGTGGAGAAAGGCATGATAAGAAATTACAGCTATGATTTGATGCAATCAAACCAGAAACAAAACAAGGGGAGGTCTCAGACTAGTGCTGGTGGAGTTCCCACACCCCTCATCAGTATCTCCAAAGCACAACTAACTGCATCGCTTGAAGACAGTTTAGTCAAGATCCCATTCTTCTCATGGGAGAACTAAGTCAAAGCTCATCTGAGTGCAGCAGGGACAGGCATACACCAGATGCCATCTGCAACCCAGGAAATAAGAATGGCATTTGCTGGGAGGTTAGCCGGGGTGCACCAACATCAGTGTCACTCTCTGGGGGTGCAGCCCTTCTTGGATGAATGGGAGCCAAAGTCTGAACAGGGCTGTCAGAAATTGTCACTCTGAACAACATGAGCTCACTTCCATTCTGGTTAGGGATACTGTACAGCTGAGGCGCATATGCTTGATAAGGTGGAAAATACAAAAGGAATTTAAAATTCATGGGTTTTTAGTCCTCCTAAGAATAGAATGGATTATCTGCAAGACCTCTGTGTTCACATTATCTGTTGTAGGGAGGCCATAGAGGTGTTTCTGAGCAATACTTATTTCCAGCAGCCAAGCCTCTCCAAAACGCTGCTGTGATGTCTCTCCAACAGCTGGCTCTTTTCTACACATCCGCAGGATGGGGCAGTTGTTGGCATAGTCAGATGCTGAAGTCCTGGAGTTAAGGTATTGCCATGTCTTCAAAACATGCAAACCAGGGTGTTCTGGCCAAGCAAAGAAGGCGTTACACAGCACAGTCCGGCTATCTTTTATTATTATTGTGCATCCAGAGGAAGCAAGAGGAATAGCTGCAGTTTAGGGAACTCACAGGATTTTCTGATTGATGGAGAATGATGCTAGAGGTATTTCTGTTGTTGCTCAGACAATCCAGCACAGGAAAATGGTGAGAAATCCCAAGAGGAAACAGTGAGCCTGCATCTGCTACGCATTTCAGGGAGGGCTAGTTGGATGAGAGACACCCTGAAGGGATGCAGATGAGACCAAGAAAGCAGCCCACTGAGAGGGGTCACTGTGCTGTGCTGCTTTGAGCATGGGGGATGATACAGCCCAGCTGCCACAAGTAGATTTGAAACTAAACAGAAGTGCTCTGCAGTCCCTTGCAACACCACTTTCACAAGCCTGGGAACATCGAAGAAAAGTTTCATCGCTGCTGGAGATGATAAATGTTCTTGACATTTTAAAATATTAAAAGCCCATCACAACTGATGAGATGCAGCAAGTGGGTCATGCCCAGAGAGACGTGGAGCAGTCACTCTTCAGAGAGACCAGTCCTTGAGAAACACAAGGGCTGTGCAAGCAGGAAAACACGCCGCTCATCTGCATCTGTGTCTGTGTGTAGCCAGCCCACGGCTACGCTCAGCCCAAGCACAGCGCTGGGCTTGCTGTTTGCTGCAGCAACTTGCTCATCACCAAAAAGCAAGAACTGCTTGCTGGTTTCCTCCCATATTCCTAGAGACAAGTCTCTGGGTTGTGGTGGGCTTTGGGAAGAGAAAAGGATTTCTATTTCTATTAAAATAATGCCTAGGAACCCCAACCAGGAAACTGGATCTCACCCTCCCTTCCTTAAAAGAAGGGGAGTCATAAAATCATAGAATGGGTTGGGTTGGAAAGGACCTTAAAGATCATCCCTGACTTGAAATGTTTACTCAAAAATATACAGCTGAACAGAGGAAGCAGGCAGAAGTCTGGTCCTACTACATTGGGTCTGTGTGCCATGCAGTGTGGGTAGATATTCTCTTGTAAAGCTCCCTAAATATCCCAGGCACTTAACTCCAGTGACTGAATGGTAGCACAGAGGTATGTGATAGCAGGGGAGAGCTCTCTGCTCTCCATTCTTCTATGTGAATTCCCATGGGATGACACCATAAATGGGGTTTGTATCACTTGGAAAGTCAGAAGAGACAAAAACAGTTCCTGATAACATACTGCAGGTAGTAAAATGGAAAGCAAAGGAACAAAAGAGTTAACTTTGGATTCAGGCAGAATATGACCTGCTAATGGACCAGTAGGATGTTGATATTATTATGAAAAAAAAATTAAGGTAACATCATTAAATAATTAGAGAGGAATCAACCATGCTAACAGATGCCACCAAATACCAGAGAGTCAGGAGACAGCTAAATAATGTATTTAAATACCAGACACATACTGGTGACCCAATGCTGCAGATGGAAAAGAATCCATACAAAGTAATGAGAGAATAATACATGGATTAGTGAGGACAGAGATGGATTTCTGATCCAGGATTTTCCCCAAAAGAGAGGTATGTGCTCTAAGAACTATAAATCTTTAATCAGTTCATCAAGTAGCTCACCCATTCCTGTGTGCGTNCACAGGATTTTCTGATTGATGGAGAATGATGCTAGAGGTATTTCTGTTGTTGCTCAGACAATCCAGCACAGGAAAATGGTGAGAAATCCCAAGAGGAAACAGTGAGCCTGCATCTGCTACGCATTTCAGGAAGGGCTAGTTGGAGAGACACCCGGAAGGGATGCAGATGAGACCAAGAAAGCAGCCCACTGAGAGGGGTCACCGTGCTGTGCTGCTTTGAGCATAGGGGATGATACAGCCCAGCTGCCACAAGTAGATTTGAAACTAAACAGAAGTGCTCTGCAGTCCCTTGCAACACCACTTTCACAAGCCTGGGAACATCGAAGAAAAGTTTCATCGCTGCTGGAGATGATAAATGTTCTTGACATTTTAAAATATTAAAAGCCCATCACAACTGATGAGATGCAGCAAGTGGGTCATGCCCAGAGAGACGTGGAGCAGTCACTCTTCAGAGAGACCAGTCCTTGAGAAACACAAGGGCTGTGCAAGCAGGAGAACACGCCGCTCATCTGCATCTGTGTCTGTGTGTAGCCAGCCCATGGCTACGCTCAGCCCAAGCACAGCGCTGGGCTTGCTGTTTGCTGCAGCAACTTGCTCATCACCAAAAAGCAAGAACTGCTTGCTGGTTTCCTCCCATATTCCTAGAGACAAGTCTCTGGGTTGTGGTGGGCTTTGGGAAGAGAAAAGTATTTCTATTTCTATTAAAATAATGCCTAGGAACCCCAACCAGGAAACTGGGTCCCACCCTCCCTTCCTTAAAAGAAGGGGAGTCATAAAATCATAGAATGGTTTGGGTTGGAAAGGACCTTAAAGATCATCCCTGACTTGAAATGTTTACTCAAAAATATACAGCTGAACAGAGGAAGCAGGCAGAAGTCTGGTCCTACTACATTGGGTCTGTGTGGCATGCAGTGTGGGTAGATATTCTCTTGTAAAGCTCCCTAAATATCCCAGGCACTTAACTCCAGTGACTGAATGGTAGCACAGAGGTATGTGATAGCAGGGGAGAGCTCTCTGCTCTCCATTCTTCTATGTGAATTCCCATGGGATGACACCATAAATGGGGTTTGTATCACTTGGAAAGTCAGAAGAGACAAAAACAGTTCCTGATAACATACTGCAGGTAGTAAAATGGAAAGCAAAGGAACAAAAGAGTTAACTTTGGATTCAGGCAGAATATGACCTGCTAATGGACCAGTAGGATGTTGATATTATTATGAAAAAAAATTAAGGTAACATCATTAAATAATTAGAGAGGAATCAACCATGCTAACAGATGCCACCAAATACCAGAGAGTCAGGAGACAGCTAAATAATGTATTTAAATACCAGACACATACTGGTGACCCAATGCTGCAGATGGAAAAGAATCCATACAAAGTAATGAGAGAATAATACATGGATTAGTGAGGACAGAGATGGATTTCTGATCCAGGATTTTCCCCAAAAGAGAGGTATGTGCTCTAAGAACTATAAATCTTTAATCAGTTCATCAAGTAGCTCACCCATTCCTGTGTGCGTACACTTGGGACTGGATGAAAGTACCTTCTGCATCTGAAATTTAGGCAAGGCAGTTTTGGGGGTTGAGTAAAGGTGCTTGGCTACTGGAGTGGATCTGGCTACTGGAGTGAAGGGTCTGGAAGAGGAGCATTTCACAGGGATTAGTAGCTGCCTTGGAAATCACAGAATCATAGAATGGTTTGAGTTGGAAGGGACCTTAGAGATCATCTAGTTCCAATCCCCCTGCCACGGGCAGGGACGCCTCCCACTAGCCCAGGTTGCTCAAAGTCTCATCCAGCCTGGCCTTGAACCCCTCCAGAGATGGGGCATCCACAGCTTCTCTGGGCAACCTGGGCCACTGCCTCACCACCCTCAGAGGAAGAAATTTCTTCCTAATATCTAGTCTAAATCTGCCCTCTTCCAGTTTAAATCCACTACCCCTCATCCTGTTGCTATATGCCCTTGTAACAAGGCCCTCCCCATCTCTCCTGTAGCCCCCTTCAGATACTGGAAGGCTACGATAAGG
>VZTO01003740.1:173061-215362 GCA_013400615.1 Syrrhaptes paradoxus
AAAAAAAAAAAAAAAAAAAAAAAAAAAAAAAAAAAAAAAAAAAAAAAAAAAAAAAAAAAAAAAAAGGAAAAACCCCAGTGAGATTTGCTATAATCATCAGCAACTATTCTAAATCCCCATGAGATGCCAAAACAGCTGCCTGAACTAGGTCCTCACCCCTCAAAACCCAGTGGAGCCCTAAGCCAGCCTGGAAACTGATCTAGAACCATGAAGTGATCTAGAATCAACAAGCAAGCTAGAATATAATCTAGAACCATAAAGTGAGGTAGAATGCTATCTACAATGCTATTTCCAATGCGTGAGCACATGCTGTAAATCACCGGTTACTTTATAAGGAAGAGCTTTTGCCCTCAGCACCTCTCCTTGCTCTGGCCATGTCTTAAAAGAAAGCCACAGCAATTAAATTTTATAGGAAACTCGTCTCAAGGCCCTGGGAGAGGCAGTCTGAGCCCCTTGGAGGTGATGGCCAGCTGTGTGCCTCATTTCTGGATCTCTGAGGAGTTCAAATACGGGGCAGCAGGAGAACAGCAGCTGAGTCTGTTAAGACTGTGGATTTTATTAACCCACAAGTAGAATTTCCAAGTAAAACTTTCTGATGGTTGGGGGCGTTTAATGTCGGAAAACAACACTGGGAGAGTTTGATATCAGGCGGCAGCTTAGGTGAGGAGGGGGAACAGAAAATTTTGGATCTCAGTTTCTAGCTTACTTTGACCCCACTTGTGCTTCAGATGAGGGTTTTTTAGAAAAGCTCTCTGAAGTCAGGAGATTCATATCTTATTTCCAAATGGAACAGACTTTGCTGAAAATGGCACGGATTTTACCAGGTCAATACAATTTACGAGTAAATAGGAGATGTTTAAATCTAGTTCTACATAAATTGCCCCAGCAGGAAAGTAGTGGAGCCTGCTAAAAAAAAGTAATCAATTTTTAATGCATCTCCACCAGAAAATGTAGCATCAGCCAAGGAGATCTCAAATCCTTCCTGCAGAGGGTAGGAAAGGGAACCCAGTGCACACACCGGCATACATATGGGCAGACTTGCTGGCTGTACTTTTTCTAAAAGGATTCATACCAGCCTTTCCTAAAGCGTGGTTCACATTCGGTGCCAATATTAAACACATTTAAGAGACCATGGTTTGGAAAGTGACCTTCCAAATTATGAAGTAGCTGGGCAAACCCATCAAGTGTGAATGCAGCAACCACAGCCTGCCAGGCAGCAGAAGGTCCTGCCCTGCTGTGACCATGTCACGGTGTGCTGGACCCAAAAGCCAGAATGCTAGAGGAGACCAGCTACAACAATAATCTGGGAAGTTTATACACATAGGTCTATAGAAATAGAAGAAATCAGCTACTCTAACAAGAATTTGGTCAAAACCCCATCGGGCTTTCACAGGGAGAACCTTGCACCTGCTCTTCTCTCCGGCAGGAGATGTTCCGTCCTAACCAAGCAGCTTTATGACCATCCAAAACCCCTCAGATCTCTCTCCCTTGAACTTGCACCTCTTTCAAGAAAAAAAAAAAAGCAGGGAACAAACTAGCTTGAAAGCTGGGCTTTACCATCTTGAGCCAAGATTCACATGATACTCACCTTTAACAGCCTTTCCTTCCCTGGTTTTCAATTAACTGCTCTACACTGAAGATTGCAGTTTGTCAACCAATGCAAAGAGTAAATCCTTTCCTAGACCCTTTAAAACTACTCTCTCAGGCTCCCTGACTGCAGAGGGCTTTGAACAAACTGTTTCCAGATAGGAAAAGGAAAATCGAGTGAATTGGTTGTTGCAGTCAGCAGTACTTCTCCCATGCTACCAGTACTGCTTTGGGAGGAGGAGCTGTCACATTACAGTGGACCACTTCCAGAGTCATCAGTTTTGACTTCGAATTTCTTTGTGGGTAGATCAAAATTTCTCAAGAATAAAAGTAGGAGGGAGGTAGGGTGGTAGGTAGGTGCCTTTCTATCACACACAATCTGAGAGGTGAGACTTTACAAGAAGATGCTAAAGAATTTTTCCAATTTGTTTCAGGGCAAAAAGATTCTGAAAGAGCAAAGGGGAACAAAAGGCTTCTGTAAAATCCAATGCTCCTCATTTTTCAAGTGATGACCACATGGAGGTGAGATTTGAAAAGGATGCCTGCTTTTCCAGGAATTTATTTGAAAATTAGATGTTGCTGCACTGCAGTAATTGAGACTTCCAAAGGGTTGGTGAGAAATACAGGGTTTAAAGAGAATCCACAACCCTGGGGACATGAAATGAGCTAAAGCAAATTAGAAACCTTTTAAAAATTGGAAGACTGGAAAAACTGTTAAAAGCGCAGTCAGGTTGGCTGAATTATGTTAACAATTTGCAAGATGGATCTGAAAGACAGTAGCTGGATATTGGAAAAAGTTTTTTGTTTTGGGTTTAGTTTTTTGTTTGTTTGGCACTTTTTTAACTTTAAAAACTGTATAGGTTTTATATATATGTAGTAATTGTACATGACCTTCCAGACATGATATTCCCAATTAATTTTTAATTCCCCCAGAAAGCAGTAAATAAGAATAAATAAATAATGGCTGGGGAAGCAAAACAAAGCACACCCAGAATCACTGTTGCCTCTGCAAAAAAACCCCGTATAGAATAAATTTCCAATCCCAAACCAAAAAAACAGTTCACCAGGGATCATAAGGCCTTATGTCCCAGACTGCAGCTTTCCATGCTGAATATCCCTTTAAGAACTCAAACTAATAGCACTCTCTTCTTGAATATTGCAATAGCTTCATACGCGGAGCTCCAGAGGTTAGAAATTACTGTCTCTGGGGCAAAATGCCATGAAATAAGATCACACTGCCAGACATGGCTTATAAACAAGAAAATCAGAATCCTCAGCAAAGCCTGGGATTTTTCAAAGCACCCACGGACACATGAGGAAGGCTACACACATTTGCTGCTCTGCTGGTAGAAATTTTTGCACTAAAAAAGAAAATGCTGCAGCCACAGCACTATTCCCTGCATCCTTGCAGGGACACAGCTCTGAAGACACTGAAAGGAAAATTGCAATGTTAAAAACAGGGGTTTTTTTCCATTTCTATTATTGTTTGCTTCCAGATAAGGAAAGATACTACAAAGTCACTTTGGAGGTAGCATTTAATGTACCTCCAAGACTCCCTGGAGTTAACTGGTCATTCTCTCTCTGAGATACTGCTCCCACCACACTGGGGCAAGGCAGTCTGAGCACCCCTCCCATTGCAAATCAGCATTTGTTATTCATTTCCCTGTTAAAGGAGAATTTAGAAATTTCTCTGAAAAAGAGAGACCAGAATAAGCAAGACAAATTCATTGTCCCAACAGCACCAGCAGATGCCAAGAAGCAGGAACACATATAGATATGTGTATAGATACACCTATATACTTACTTATATATGTAAAAAGTGTGTGTGTGTGTATATATATATCTATACACACACACAGTTTATTGCAATTTGTCCCCTCCTCAGGACATTTCCCTTTCCAACAGGAGGGGCAGGAGCCCTCCCACCTCCCTCACTCCTCTGGTACCATGGCTCTAACCTGCCAAAAACGGTTTGCTGCATTTTACATAACTTCATTGCTCTGACTTTCCAACTAGTTAACAGCCCTTATCAGTAAATAAAAGCCTCCAGCAGCAGATGAGCAGAGTGATTAAGAAGGCCGTAAACACTGAAAGGAGAAAGCTGTCCGTAGTTAAAACAAGCCTCAGCTCCTGCTCCCCAGCACACTCCCCCAGTGAATACAGAGAGCTCACAGGTTTATTACCCTCCCTTTGATTGTATGTCATTATTACAGCATTGTTTTCCCACATACCAATTCCTTCTTAGCTCCCACTTGCAATAAAAAACAAAGATTTGTGTTCTTTTTAAAGATTGATAGACACAGCTGCCCTCATACTCTAAACTTGTGAAGTACCTGAATACCACGCTTGGAATTCCTAATTCAGGGCCCTGACAGTTATCTGCTGGGTATGGAAGTCGAGGATCACAGTAGGGTTTCATAGAGGGAAAGGGTTGGTGGTGGACTTGTAGCTCTGTGGAGAAATGAGACTTGTTGAAGGACAATTCTTCATAAAGAAACTCCAAAACTAGCAACCATTTCTGATGAAAACAAACCAACAACAAAAGTAAAAGCAGTTTCCTTAGAAGTTTTCAAAAGGTAAGATGAAATTTGGCACAGAATGCCTTGAGATTTAATTTGTCTGTCCGCTATTTTGAAGGCAAGTACCTAAACCAAAGCATGAAATCATTGCTCAAACATGACCGTTCATTCACATGGGAGCAAACCTTCTCTTGGGGTTTGGTTTGGAGATGCATGCACTGGACTGGCTGGGACACACAGGATGAGGGCAGGAAGCTACATGCTTCCTGTGCACAGGTTGGATGGATCAGCACAGGAGGTGCAGGGATGGACCAATTCCCAGCTGGAAAATCCAACATTTTTTTTAAGAAGGGGGTCTTTTAGCTGGAAAAAACAGAAACTTGGTTACTTTCTTTTGCTGGTGGGAGACAGTTTGCAAGCAAATCCTTGCTGGCAAGGGTTGACTTTTATTTGTCTCTCCCAGCCCCAGGGGACTGGTGATTGCCCTTGTCCCTCGATGAACCCATCATCCCTGCACAACATCCACGCAGAGGCTTGCTGTGGAGCTGCAAGGTCCGCAGAGCTACTCCCCAGTTTGCAGAGCATCCCATGGTGCTCACTTGGCTGTCAGGCTGTAAGGAAAAACGTCTCACTATGGCAAGCCTTGCTGCTCACAGGGTTTTAGAGGGACAAGTGAGGAACCCTTTCAGCCCCAGGGTAACACAAAGGTAAGGTCTGCCAGGGCAGTGCAGGGCACCCTCACGTCCCCAGAGAGCTGGTCTCCAGTTCCAGTGCTGGCCACATGCCTGGCCAGTTCCCAGGACAGGGCAAGCTGGGATCCCTTGCTGGCACTGCTTTGGAGGGAGGGACAAGTGGAAGTCTAATGTGACCTTCCCTGCAAGCCAGTGTCAGGACACAAAAGAAGAAAAACACACACCCATGGAGCAGCAGCAAGTCCACAGGCTCTAGGAGCTCTCTTGCCAACACAGAAATGCTTCGGTTTAGCTCTAGTTATGATGTCTGCATTTAGTATTCATTGCTGTGTCACCAATCCTCATGAATTCCTCCCATGTGCATGTGCCTCTCTCATCCATTTCTATCAGCATCCCCCTGTAATTTATTATTAGTTAAGAATTAATAGACACTTGGAAGTATAATGTTACATTTTTCTCTTATCTCCTGGTGCTCAGAAGCATTTCATGCAGCAGATCAAGCATTAAATCTGTCATGTAAACACATTATTTTGTCATGTAATACATTATGATTGCACACTACCTGGAAAATGAAAAGCATTTAATGGTTTGTGTTTGATGTGTACTGTCAACAAAAGTCAGGCAGAATTTATGAGGTGGTGTAGTTTAATGAGTACCTGTTTAATAGGGTTTGCCGTATCATTCAACAATGTGGCTTCACAGGAGACATGTGATACAATGTATTTCGATGTGAATTATAAAGCCCAATCTAGATCTCCAGGCTGCTACACAGCAAAGATAATAAGATCCAGAGAGCTGTTTATAAGCAATAAATCATGACCTTTTCTCGTTTTCTCTTGGAATATTTCTCTCTCCCTCATCAGGTTTTATGAAGCTGCAAGCATCATGCCTGAAAGTGCCATCCAGTATCTTTGTATTATAAAATTAGTTTCTTTTGTGGAATAACTCAGCTATAGACAGGAAATGGATGAACTAAAGAGGGAAGAACAAGCTGATAAATATGAATCCTGCCAAGCCTGGCAAAGTTTGACTCAAAATAAACAGACAAAGAGTTTGTTCATGTCTTGGGAAAGCTTCAGTGAGTGGATATCCAGAGGGACTCTCAACCCAGCAGACTCCTCACAAAAGCCCCCACACCTGGCCAGAGGTATCACAACAACAGCACAAAAAAAGGCAAAAATCCAAACAGAGCTGGAATTTCTTCTCCCTTTCATACCCAGGATGCTGATGGAAACTCCTACCCCAAACCTAGAGAGAGAAGGGGGAATCAGGTTGCTCAGAAACAGCACTGAAATTCATGGTCAACAGCCTCCCATTCCAGTTTTATGACTGAGTCATTTAATGGCTTTCTGCATGTGCCAAGTCCTCTGCAGACTCCAGTTCTCTACCATCTCCTCTGTGTTGTGACACAGCCACCACAGAGCCTGTAGAGATGCCAGGATAATGATGCTGATGGTGTCCAGCGCATGACCATTAACACTGAAGCCCCAGCATGGAACAAGTTTGTCAGAAGTGCTGGGAGACTGAGCAAACTGGTGTAACTCAGCAGATTGATGACATCTCTGCCCACAGCTGATGAGCTAGCTTTCTACAGAGACAACATGATACACTTTGCTAGAGCTCTATAGTTGGTATTCTACTACATACTCAGCCATTAACGATGCAACTGGGAAAAAAAAAAACTTTTAAAAAGCTGGAATGACACAGACATCCTGTCCTAGAGAAGAAGACAGAGACCTGATCCTACCTCAAGGACAATCTACTGTTATTAGCTTTAGAGACAGCCATGCTCGCCAGCACTGCTCCAGCCAGGACAGAGCCTGCATGTCTGACAAGGCAATGGGGTTTTATACACACAGGACGTTTTCCTCAACAGTGTGTTTTAGCCTAACTGTACGATCAGAGCCACACAGCAGGCACAAATGCTCATACTGTAAGTCACTAGGACATGGGTCCAGTGTCTTGTACATAGTCAGCAGTGCCCAACTGAGGTCTGAAGTTCTCCGACAAGAACATCCATCACCCCATGCATTGGGTGGGATGTGTCACCTTCTGGACCAGTCCCATCCTCCCTCCTTCAAATACGGAGGGAGCCAACAGTAACGTACCAAGTGGATCCAAGTTAGAGCTCCCCTTGACCTCATGAGACACAGTTCACAGGATAGAGTCTTAAAAACCTCTCTTCACAGGACTTTGGTTAGATTTCAACCAGACTTGATGCAATTAAATGCTCTAAGTCATTAATATTAACAAGATTTACTGCTCCCCATTTACACATGATTTGCATTTTTATGCATTCTTTTAGCATGGATCATCACAAATTTCTTTGGTATTCATGAGGTTGCAATTTGTGTATTTCCATAATTACCTCATCATATTCTCCATTAGATAATGGACCAAGGGCATAAAACACCAAGCAGAATTCAAAAGCAGCATTGACTCACTGCTCCATTGAGACATTTATTTCCCCTTGTCCTTGAAGCAGAGCTCACAGGAAAGCCCTGGGAAAGCTCTGCCCAGGCATGGCCTGAGGCTTGCAGGATGAAATTTAAAAAAAAAAAAATAAATCAGTGCCTGATTGTTACAGCCTTTGGGAGTTACTCTGCTCCCCATACTAAAGTCCATTGATAAGTTCTCTGCACAGCTCCCTTGGGCTTAAGAGGACTATACCATGTGCATTACAAGCTAAGAAATCACAACCATTTCAGTTCCACAGCTTTTAACGTCAGACACAACTGAGAGCTGAAGGGCTCATACAAACACCTTCTGCACATCAGGTCCAAAAATGGCTTCGACAAACAGTCCCCCACAGCAGGCCACTGCCACCGCATCCCTAAGGGAAAGTATGCGTGTAAAGCTAACCCAACCCAAACTTCATGGATAATTCACTAGTGCACTGGAAGGAGAGGGGGGAAGAAGGAGAGATGAATTTCATGTACATAAAATCCTTTTTGTGTACTTAGGAATGGATATGAACAGATTTAAAATTAACTGGCTTAGTTCACTGCTGGGCAAGGGATCTAAAATGTCCAATAAATAATTCATCCCAGCAACATACATCACTGTGCAGCCTGATCTGTGATGCAGACCCTGTCGGGGGGGGTCTCACTTTGTGAAAGAGAGACAACTTTATTCAGTGCAAAGTGAATAATCCAAAATCCCATAAATGATTCATCACTGGATTAAAAGCTATAGATTTCTCCATAGAAATTCTCTGCCCTGCATTAAATATGCAGATGATTGTGTGGTGTATATTAACTACTGGATGGCTTAGTTAAGCATGACACCAGCTATGGTGCTTGAAAGCAACTTTGAAGCCATGAATCTTCATTAGGTGTACATCTAAGCATGAAAAGGGGTTACCTTCAAGGATTCAAGGTTCACTAACATCAGTAGAATTACAGAGCACAGACCAGGACATCAGCAAGGAGAGTCAGGCCTTAGTATTTTTTGGTTTAGAAAACATAACTATAGACATGAGTTATTCCCTGATCTGGATTACCTACCCTACTCTTCTTTTCCTAGGTATTAAAGAAAAAAATCACACTGACAATCCTTTCATTTTTTCTAGATTTCTTTTTTAAAAAGTGCATTTTTGAAACAGCAGGAGGACATGCAGCTTCTTCCCTTCTTAAGGGGAAAAAAAAAGCCTATTTGAGAAGTGGAGGATTTCCCTTCCCCTTCCTTCCTCTTGGAGAAGGCTCAGTGCTTGAAAGACTAAAGAAGGTCAATGAACCTACACCAGAGATCATTTCCCAATACCCTCCTCCCCAGTCCTTCCAACACTTTTGAATGCTCCAGCTTGCATCCATCCTCCTAGAGTCCTTGTAGTCTCCTGTATCAGCTTCAAACCACTGGGAGCTCTTAGGCTGAGCTTACCATGGGGTAAGGAGACGAGCTTCCTACCAAAAGTTTCTCTGTAGGAAGCTCTGCT
Organism: Syrrhaptes paradoxus; assembly: GCA_013400615.1. Lineage (NCBI taxonomy): Eukaryota > Metazoa > Chordata > Aves > Pterocliformes > Pteroclidae > Syrrhaptes > Syrrhaptes paradoxus. The sequence goes on from VZTO01003740.1 coordinate 181,794, forward strand.
CTAATCTCAGTGTTTCTCTTAGCTCTGATGATCCCCAGAGGGATCATTTGGAGGCCCCTTGCCAAGACCACCACCCTTTCTCATGAGCTTGACAGCAGGAGGGAGTGGATGCTGAGATGAGCTATGGGATGGTTAGAGGTTGACATTTCCCTTGCCAGGCCACTGCTGCCACAGTGTGATTGCAGGAGATGCTGAGTCTTGGGTTTTATGTTTGAAATTAGCAAGAGAAACCAAAGCCACACTGGTCCCAGCTGGGGTTAGACATCAGTGGGAAGAGGAAACCAAGAAGCGCACAGCCACAGCGGCCTCAGGAGCACAAGAAAACCAGGGTGCTACTGAGACGTGGGAAATTGTGTTCCTAGAGGACACACAAGGCAGAGTCCAGGCCAAGCATGCCGATAGCATGCCTTGGAGCCAGCCATGAGCCAGGACCTCCATCGTGACTGGTAGAGGCATTTATTCTGCTTGGTGGCAGCAGATCTGCAACGCCTTTACAGCCTCTTCTAATCTCTCCTGCTGTTTCTCTGCTCTGTCTCTGTAGCTCAATTTTGCCATCTGCTGTCACGTCTGCAGCAACACGTCCCATTTCCTCTTTCTACCAGGATAAAATTTTCCACATTTTCATGCATTCATCTCACACTGTGCGGTTATCTGTTCTTTCCCCAAGTCCCATGATGCTATTTATTCTTATTTCTAATTTCCTAGCACTCAGCCACATTCTTCCCTTCTGCTTGCTCTTTCTTAAGCTCCAATTAGATTCCACCTTTGGAACCCAGAGATTTATTTATATTAACCTTAAAAAATGCCTAGAAAAGCACATTAAGGCTAAGAAACAAACCTGGAAACATAATGAAATGTGCTGCTGAGATGGAAAGGGACCATCAGAGCAGTCAGCTCCAATGAAGTCTATTAAGAGAGGTCTCTTATTAATCTCAAAATGATATTTAATTCATTCCTCTGGTTTCTCTTTAAAGGATTTGTATTCCTAACTCAATGCTTGCCTTTTTTTTCAGTATTTCCTCCTGTTTTCTCATTAGCCAACCCTGTGTCCCAGAATATTCAGATCTGCCTTTTTAATTGCTTTTCTCTACCTCCTCTGTACTAATCCAGTAGTTCAGTCGTTATCTCTTCACGTCAGACCTCCTTTAGCCAATTTAATTGGCCATTTTGATACTGACAATTGTCCACAAAAGTACTGAGGTCTAGTGAAAAATATTACTCGGACCTAAAGCTAAATCCTTCATTAATTAACCACTGTGCTCCACAGAGCAGAGCCGGACTCCCCAGATATAACATCATTTAGGCCTGACATGGACTCTGCACAAATTAAAATCTGCTTCACTCTAGCCAAAGCTCCCAGTGCAAGCCCATAAATGCAATAACTTCAGCAGCTCAGAGCACTGGGAGAGGCATTAAACCTGGATGGTTCCAGGTCTTAGCGCTTGACAGTGCAAGAGGCACTGAGAGGCAAGGTCCTGAGTTTTGGGGAACACATGGCAGTTTTAAAGCAAATTATTTCTCTTGCTGTCAGCTTTCTGGGAGCTATGGGAGGCCAGCAAGGGCAGGGTGAAGGCGCATGTGGGCAGACTCTGCAGGGAGACCTGCTCCTGCAAGTTCAACGGGCAGCAACAAGTCATTGCAAAGCAGCTGTCAAGGAAGCCTGCACCCCACAACACAATAGCACGAGACTCGCTGCGCTGCCAAGGGCCAAGTTGCCTTTTGTCAAGGTTTTGCCAGTCTCAGGCACTGGCCCCAGTAGGACTTCGCGGCTTATTCCCTATGTATTCTTTTAAGCTGCTTACCGGAAGGTTTTCTTGGCTGCAGTGCTTTATCTTTTTTCAAGTACGCTTCTTCTTTGCCTTCCAAGGTAAAACTCTTAAAACTAAAGACTAACATTTCCAAATGCCAATGATACACTCTGACAGCCTTTTCTTTCTAAAAACCTGCTGCTTTCATCCAGTTTTTCTTCACTAGACCCCAAAACTGCATTCTGGGGCTTCTGTTTCTTTTGGAAAACAGCACTTCTTTTTCCTCCAGCTACATTTTAAAAGGCTCCTTTTAACCTTTCACTGAACACACTGGCAGCCAGGGTCAGTTCCTCTGAAATTACTTCAATGTATTTCCATTTAAATATAACCTTCCCAGATTCCTTGCTTCCAATTGCCACTCTAAACCCAAACCTCAGCCTCAGTAATTGGGGTGGATAAAAAGATAAATAAAAACGGTCAGTGACATAAGTTACACTTACAGCTTCCCTACAGCATTTCTGGGCTGCATTTCCACATGGCTGAGCAGATCAAACTCACTTTGTTGGCTCCTATTTCTTCTGCCCTTGTGAAGCTCCCCAAAGCAGGGCCTCCAAGTCCAGCCAGCTTCACAGCAAATGTGCTCGTACCTTCCCCAGCAAGAGCCAGCACTGCTCTAAAGAAGTCATTAGTGCAGAGCTAATTAATAAGACCAAAAGGATTGGCCCAGCCCTGTCAATTGGAAGTTGCAATGAAGGTATGGCTGGATTGTTTATCAGCTTTAATTGGAGGGAAAAAAAAAAAAAAAAAGCTTTTTTTTTTAAAGGAGTATACCAAAACTGGTGTTTTTTTCCCCTTTTTATTCCTTACAAATTTGTGTGGGATTCATGCCTAGTAGCAGTGTTGGGTGCCAGGCATGTGCGGTGTGTTGGGGTGACAGCAGCCACGTTAACCAGCATGAGACAGACACAGGTCTCAGCTGAGCAAACCCAACCTGGGAGCCTGCAGGTTACATCCTCTGCTTGGGGACTCTCCTCTGCCTCCCAAAGCACCACAGGACCAGGGTGCGCTGCCAGGTGCTGACACTGGGTGAGACGGAGAGGGACCACAGAGAAGGACCACAAAGAGGAACCTCCTCTGCCTTCCCCCTAACCCATGGCCTGTGAGAAGATGCTGTAGAGTCAAAAAGTCCCACCACAGCCCTAAGCGTGACTAGCGGGGAAGTCCAGAGCTGCCACACAATGTTTTCTTCTGATAAAATGCTGTTCCCACAATGTGCGCTTACTTCAAGTTGTCATTGCCCGGAGTTGCCATCGCAGGGACTGGCAATGCAGATAACTAACAGTGCTGGGTATCTGAACCTTCTCCCATGCTGTTCCCATAGGCACTGCAGTGGAGTTAGGGGGAACCAAGGACATACACAAAAGCTCTGCATCATATCCCATAGATGGTCCCCCAGCCTCTGTGGCCAGTCCCACTTCACTAATGCCCCCAGTCTGGTTTTTAAAGCCGAAATCTCAACCCAGCTGAAACACAAGCAAAACACCCCTCAGAAAGCGTGCGATTAGCTTGGTGACATGATGGGCTTCACTCTGCCGTGCATTGCCAATCTGCCCTGCAGCCGCTCAAAGGCTCCAGTTTTCCCAGCTGAGCAGAAGACAAGGGTAGCACTGCAGCGCTGTCATTACGGCAGCTTTTACAGGGCTTGAGAATAAGAGGAAGGATTTCGGACTTCCCAGGACTGCTCTGTGCTGCCGGCAGCCCTGTCTCCCACTCAAGCACCCCAGGGCCAAGCCAAGTCCACAGCGTGGAGCTGGGCTGCCCCCAGTGCTAACCACACACATGCCCATACAGCCCCCAGTGTCCAAACCATCCCCACCCTCAGGGTCAGCTCTGAGCACAACACAGGGATATGTCTGAGCACCTGGACTGGGGACAAATTCTGACCCTTGCAGCAGCAATGTTCTCCTTCAGCCCTTCTGTCCCACCAGAAGCAGCAGAAGTTGAATGCCACCCTTCAACTCTTCTTCATCACTGTTTTTAGTGTTCCCAGAGCCTTTCCATGGTGATCACAAGATTTTTGCCTATGCTGCTCAGAAACACTGAGGTGGTTTCACCCACCTCCCAGGGACACCTGAAGGGACAACCAGTTTTCCAAGATGTGGATGCGCTCTGCATTGTGCTTACCTGCAACTTCTCTAAGAGATGAGTGGGCAGCACTGGTGGGACTGGGCACCCCAGTCTCATCCATACAAAACCCAGCCAGACAGCACTATGCTAACCTGTGACTTGGGGACCTAAATGAGGCACCCTAGGGCTGCACAGTGCAGCTCTGCATGGCCAAGCAGACTCTACCACAAGAGCTGCTGGTTTTTGCAGGTCATTGTTGTGAAGACCAAAAGGCAACTCCAAACAAGTGACTGGGGATCTGCTATGCACGTTGATGGGGGAGATATGGATTTACAAATGAGTGGTATGGAGGTTTGTGGGGGCAGGATAGAAAAAATTCCCTGCAGGTTGGTCTTCTGGGCATTGTCCCACCTCTGGAAATGCTGCACTACTTCTTTTGAGAGCTGAGCCAGCACATCAGTCATTTCAACACCTGGGGAATAACTAACTCCTGTTCAAATGCCTTAGGATGTAGCATAAAAATACAATTGCTAGCAGTAAATTACAAAGTTTATTAACATAGTCTCCAAGGGTCATTCAAATGTGTTGAATCACAGGCAGCATTGGTGCCCCTTAAGTAATCTGTGGTTTTGATTTATATTTGCAGCATTCTTGTGACTTAATTTTTCTCTTGATTATATAAAAGCAGTAAGAACTGTATTTACTGTTTTTTTCTCTTTTTTGGCCATTTGAAGTTAGGCAGCTTTCCATGTTATTTCTTCTCTCTTCTGTTCCTCACAGTATAAGTTGTATTCAAGGAAGAGCATTAGTAAAAATGGAAGAAAACAAATTCAGTTCTGCAACATGGTATTAGTAAGGAAGGCAGATGCCAGAAACACCTATGAATAATGCATAAAGTACCTTCTCAAAGAAGTTTCTTTATACTATGAGTTTTAAAGGTGACATGGAAAAATTTGCAAAAAGATTTTAAATTTTCACAGTTGAAGCTTTGGCCTTTTGTTTACACCCATTGATATTTTGAGGGCTCATAAACATCCCTCAACGCAGCATGAAACAGGCCCTTTTTATTTTCCATAGCATCTACAGATGATCTAGGAGCTCTTCACAGGGAAAAAATGCTGTTTTCTCCTTCAGCACCACTGAAAATTTTTTCAACGTCTTCCGCTGGGCTGTAGTGAGAAGCATAGAGGACTATGGATGGGGCAAAACCACATTGCTGCTTCAGAGCATCTGTTCTTATTTGTAACATCAGCAAACCCCCATTGAAACAAACACCAGAAGCTACTGAGGCCACCGACTTCAGTGGTGCAATGTCTACTTTTTGCAGAAGTATTTACCTTGGTTATATTCTTCTAATGGGAAGGAAAGGGCTGTTCAGATCTTATAATGACAGTTGTAGGGTAACCACCATGGGATTCAGAAGAGTCCTTCCTTGGCCCCCAATCCTTATCTCGTAGGTGGGAGGCCATCTGCCATTGAAAAATTAATGGTCTTTGGCAAAGGGATGATACTTCCCCAAGCTACCCTGTGGTTTGTCTAGAAAAAATCCTTTTTTCAAGATAAGCCAGAAGACATGAACTCAACAGTTGCACACACACAGGGTTATTCATTGTACTTCCATATTTCATATCTGTATCAAAATGATCACCTCAGTGATCCCCTCAGGTACTTCAGTGTGACCCAAGGAGTGCGTGAGAGAGTGCAGTGGCCCCATGAGAGATGCAAGACTTATCCAGTGATGGAAAGCTTGGTTACACCGCTGCAGCGTACCTCACATGGGGCCCATTCTTTGTGTATTGGCATGAATTGCCACTTCATGGAGGGCTGTCCATAAATCCCTGATCCTTTTCTGAGCAACGGTTTTGCTGGTTGATCATCATAACCATTTATGTCTTCATTTCTTTAAAATAACCCCACCAGGGTCATGCCCTGGTATTTGATCAAAGAATAAAGCAGATTAGGTACTTCCTTAAGCCGGGGTCACTACATAACAGTAAGTACCAGTTGCTGACGTTCTCCAGTGCTCTGGATAGCCATTCATTGCTACATAGAAGCAGTATCCAGGAACCACTGTTTATTTCTCTGGGGTTGAAGTTATCTGAAGTTTGCACGTAATACAATTTTGGTAAACAGCACCACAAGCCAAATACTACACTCATTACAATCGGTGGCCAATACCCTCCTGCCTCTAAGAAAAGTTATATTGGAACTTTTAATAGGAAATTACAAAAATGGATTACCTTTGCATTATAAACTTCTTTGTGTGTTTACCTAGAAGCAAAATAATATTAATGTCACAATGGCAAAAATAAATCTATAATTCTAATGAATCCATCAAATGTGTTCAGAAGTAAAGAAAGCAAAGCTGCAAAATTTCTGTGGGCTAAGCGGGAAAGAAAGGATCTCATTCTGATTTAAGTTACACCAAAGTCTGTCAGGAGCAGTTCCAGGAAACTACAGGACCACTGTACTACAAAGCAAGAGGCAATAAGCTGAGCCAGACCCGCAACATGTGAGTGAACAGGTTCTTTGCACAGGCTTCCTCCTGCTGCATCCCCACCAACTCATGCTCCCTGGTCTCCTCGTGGTGACACAGTCCTGGAGTAAGGACGGCAACCCCCATAAAATGACCAGAATGCTGTCACAGGGGCTGCGGCAGATTTACCAGAAGATTAACCAGAGATACAGAAGGACATCTGCACATTAATCAATATGTGCTTAGGGATACTTACGTTTCCAAAAGAACAATGAAGGCATCAGTATGAAAAGAACGGACACCGCTATGACACAGGCAATGAGAATGGCGTAGCTGGGAAACTGGAAGGGAGAAGAGAAAAACTGAAAAGGCTTTAGAAGGAGGTTTCCTTCAGACCTATTCACGCAGGAGTGGGTTGCCTTCATGGCTAAGAGCTCTGAAATATCTGCATTGGGCTGGAGTTTACAATGCTTTTCTGAGCTTGCCTGTACAAAGTATTGAGAAGGCACATCAGGTCGCTCATGATAAACAACATTAATTACCTGTTAAGTATTTAATAAATCTTCTGAAGTATTTGAGCCTAGATTCATCCCACTTAACATGAATAAAGTGTCTAAAGTAGAAGCTTAGTCAACCTCATCCTCCTCTTAATAAGAGACAAGGAAGTGTAACAACCCTCCTAAGTTGTATTTTGCCTGGTCATACCCCAAGGATGTTACCTCTGCCTCTCTTACAAAGGTGTCAGGGGGATGAGTTTTCTTCTAAAGTGTCCAAGCTAGACAGGATATTCACAGGCTTTGGCACTATCCCTTGGAAAGAGGAATAGGTGATTCCTGAGCTTCCAAAAAGAGTTCAAGCTACAGTTTGCAAAAACTGTCCTTTTAGTATGAATACACTGAAAATCACTAGCATGTCCTACTGTCCTTCCGGCTTCTAGTTAAATACTCTTGAAACTTAGAGGAAGTTTTACCTTATCTCCACTATCATCATGTTTTTCAGCCTTGTCGTCTGAACTTGCCGAAATCCCTGAAAATGAAAGAGATTGAAATTATTACTGGCACAGTCACCTGAAGGAGTGAGGGCCACTGTGGTTGTCACTGCCTTAGTCAAGGAGTAATGGACTGTCAGGGAACGAGGAGGGCAATATCTGGCCCTGGGTAGGAGAAATAAAGCACCTTGCAGCCAAATGGGAACAATCAGTTTCCACCACAAATGGTGTATCAGGCAGTCATTGGGAAACGTCAGTCTTCATCAAGGAAAGGGGAGGCTTCCCAGGGTTAGCCCATGAAGCAAGAGAGAAACTTGTCTGCTGTGAAGGAGTTTTCACTTCTGTAAGTACAACTAGATGTTGAAGAGAGCAGCAGTAGCAAGCAAGGTACAAGTCTTAACTAGAAGAGCTGCCTCAGTTTAATTGTGGTCAGACTCCCGTGTGACGGCAGTTTTTGAAAGCTACATGAGTACTGAAAACCACAGGAAGCAGCTTTATGTTCAGAAAACTTACCACAGATTTAAGAATGCTCTATGAGGATGACTTTTTTTTTTTTCTTTCTGTCTAGGGATATTAAGAAAAATTCAATTCTATTTTTCTAAGCTTTGGAAACAGGGATTAATTAAATGAATGCTCAAGCAGCTCTGGCAGCAAACTTCTGTTGTTATCCTGTGATCCTACTCTCTTACTTTTGCTCGTGAATTTAAAGTCACAAAAAGTTAATTTAGGCTTGGGCCTTGGCTCATCGTGACTTCATACTACACAATACTGAAGTATTTAAGTCTTTGGAACACTTGATCTGTCACAGGAAGAACAGAATATTTAGCAGCATCTCAAAAACAGAGTCACAGCTTAGTGAGTCAAAACCTCAGCTTACACCCTATGCCTTAGGTCGTCCCCTAACGTATAGAAGGACTGTGATGAGTAGTGCTTTCAAAGGTTTGTCGGCAGAACAACTACAGAGCCTCCATCTGAGCAAAATGAAGCAGTGACCAGATGAGTCATTTGTCAGGGCATGTAACATGCTGACGGTACACCGACCACAGCCAAAGGAAACTTTACATACGTGAGACACCCAGAATGTAACGTGGTGACGGGGGTGATCAGATGGTGGCAAATAATCCCATTAGAAGGATTTTTTTTTTAACTTTTTGAGCATGTTATTCAGTGAATAACCTAATCTCTGCCAAATTTCTCAGTTCTGATCAGTGCTCTCTGGGGCCTGAGTTGATTTGTCTCCGTGTACCAAATAATGTGCTTGCATTTTATCAAAGACATGGCCAGGGCACAGGCAGCTCACATGCATGCAACTTTAGCTATAAATTTGCATTGGAGTCAAAAAGAGATTATGGTTAAGAAGCACAACAGCTAAACAAATATAGGCGATAAAACCCTAGGAAGTGCTAGAAATCCCAGGGATATGTGAACATCGCATTTTGCCATACACCTGTTTTATGATACCCCTCTTTCCCTCTCCAGAAGAGAAGACTGTAGTTCAGCAGAACTACTCCCAAACACACAAGAAGTGCACATCTCACTCTGACATGCACATCTCACAAGTCAAAATTAAATTTTCTGGCAGCATGCTGCAGCCTGGCTGATGGGAGCAACTACTGCTGCTTACTCTCTATACCTGAAGGAGCGAGGGTTCTCTTCAGGGTGTGAAGGTTGGTTGGTGCTGGTGGGGTTGTTGCTGGGGGAAAGCAGGCAAAGACAGAAGAGAAACTAAATCAGAGCCTTTTCAGCAGAAACCAACTGCCCCAGCTAACCCAACCTATCTGGTGAGAATTGTGCTTGGAGATCGAGGGCTCTTAACTGTGGGTTTCTCTCACAGCCATTGTGCTAACATTAACACAGAGTTCAGCAACAATTAGCCTTCCCTTACATTACAATAAGGCTGAAGTTCATCCATTTAGTGCATTATTTCACAGAGCAAAAGGAGACAGAGTCAAGAACATAACTTGGCTCATGGTTCCCACTAGAGAGGCTCCGTTATGCTGCAGCATTTTCACACATTCTGACAGTTTGCCCCTCGGAAATAGCATGACAAAAGTTTCTGCATGGGTGGGAGCACACATGATTCACAGAAGCGTGGTAGGCTTTCTGCTGTTATTGCTTTTTTGGTGGCTCTTTCTAGCCCACAGCTACAACTTAAGTTGCCCCAGAATCCCGGAGGTAAGACCCTTTGCAAAACTCCCTATTTACAATGGCAGAATACAGGCACTATCCAGAAATCTATCTGAAAGATGGCAAGTGAGACAGCGGTGAGAAACCCTCACGAATGCTCAAGAAACCAGTTAAGTCTCTTCTGTGAGCCCTCTCCAGGGTCATTAAGGAACAGTTTCCTAAACTGTATTTCTGCTGTCAGTATTTAGGTCTAGCAAAAGACAACTGCAAAAATCTAAATACTGTGTTTTTAAGAACAAAGAGATTCTTGGCACTAGTTGAAACTAAAAGGACTCTCTTAACAACCAAATACGATACATCATCCTTGAATTTTATCTTTCCTTTTTTAAAGTTGCCATTTGAGGGCATCTGGTGGGCTGGCTATCACACCTGAATAACTTGGGCTGCTCACACAAAGTGCAAACTTCATGTAAGTTTGTTCAGTTCTCAGATATGGTACGGTTTTTGTATACCAGTTTCTTTTCTCTTGAAGGAATGACTGATAGTTGTGGTAATTGCCTGCTGCTTTCCATCATGACCAAGGACACATGTTGAGCACTGGAGAGCTGAGCCTGCAGTCACATCTGGATGAATATATTCAGTGAGTTTCACAGCTCACAACACACAGGGAAGATTCAAAACTGAAAGCTCGGTGAACTCACAGTGATGACAAATCAGATAGCTGACAGTTCAGCTTGGATGAACTGTGACAAAGACCAGTTCTTAACTTCTCTCAGACCTGAGATATCCAACAGTAGTGACTCAATCTACTTCCTTTGGAGGCTTAAAAACATGTGTTTCTCATCTTTTGTTATATCCTGACGTCAAACAATTTCTGTGTGGACCCCAGATACCTCTTACTTCCAGATGCAATGAACAGCTATCAGGACATGTTTGGTACACTCTTAAGAATAGTCAATACTTTTGTTTATCACAACTTCATAATTTCTCTGAACATGCAACTTTTGACCTTGCAATGCTGTCCTACTCACCTGCAGTTGGCACACCTTCAACCATGAGAGAAGTATCAGCACTTATAATTCCCTCTGAAGTTGGAAGTGTACTTGGGAATTGGGTAGTCACTGAAACAAAGTAAAAAGTTATGCTTATAAAGATCATATATTAGGGGGGTCTTCATATAGTGTTCAAAATTGCTTGAACAGTTTTGCATCTGCAACTAAAAGCTGAAAAATCTGTACTTCATGTCTGCAGTTCATCCTACCCAGATAACTGACGTGTTTACTATCACATCCAGTGATTAGATGATTTAACTGTTCAGCTGTTGATATAAGTAATTTTTTGCTAAGTTTAACTGGGGCATGTTCTTATGGCTGGAAGATAAGAGAAGATACAGAAAAGCTGTCCTCAGAGGTTCAGGTTAGAAAGAATTTCAAGTGATAGAAGTGCCAAAAAATGTACAAAAACCAGCCTTGTGTGCAGACATCAGTCTGTGGAAAAGAAGTCATTGATGTGGATAAAATAGCAACCTAGGAATGGTTAGGATGATAAGAGGTCGCTCTGATCAACTACATATTAATAGTAACAGCAGCCTTCATATGGGATGACAACGTAAGTACTCAATTTTAAGCATGTTTTGAATTCTCACTGACTTTATTGCTCAAGCAGAACATGCTCTAAACTAATCTTTGCAGCAGACCATTTCAGTTGTCTTTCCCAAATCAAGAAAAATATGGTGCATAGTTGAGTGAACCTCTCTTACTCCATCCCAGGTGCAGGACTTTGCATTTATTTCTGTTGTACATCATGAGGTTTCTGTCACATTATTTCTCCATCCTGTTAAAACTCCTCTGAATGCAAACCTGACCCTCTACTCTCTTGGTTACTCACTCCTGTTTGGCATCATCTACAACATTTGACCTGTGTTTCCTTAAACCTACTGAGACATACCTACAGGCATCTTGGAGAAAATTTCCCAAATACAAATATAAGTACCTGAAGAGTCTCTCTAATGCCAGAATCAAGCTAACATAGACCACCTCTGCTACACAGAAAAAGAAAGGATTAGTTCTGGTTACTCTTTGTACCTCCAGGAAGAGAAACAGGCTCCGTTGAGCAGAACACATCATAATCTTCAGTACTCTTATCAGTTGCTTGGAAATCAGTTGAAAAATCTGGCACAGCACTGGTTGTCACCGTAGTTTCCGGAAAAGTATCAGTTGCTGTCACAGCAAATGTTGGGGGAGCAGTGGTCTCCACTGCTGGAGGCTCGGTGGCTGCAGTTGTTGCTGGGAGGACGGTGGTTGTCAAGAGGACAGCAGTCTCTGCTGCTGTTTGACGATCAGAGGTTGTTTGGGGAGCAAAAGTTGTTTTTCTAAAGCTTCTGGTGGGTATGGGAGCCTTTCTTGTGGTGGTTGTCCTCACTGGAGGGGCTGCATGGAAAAAAACAGCCAAGAGAAAAGCTACATCAGGGTATTGCCAACCAACCCTGAAGAAAGCCAGGCCAGAAATGAATGAAAATTATCTGGCTGATAAAATACTGTGAATTAAGATAAAAGAGTCACTATTTTAAAAAGACCGTCTAATTAACAGAAAACACGTCCCAGTCAAAGCAATTCCCAAACCTACAGATTTTGGTAGGTCTCAAGCACCGCTTCCTTGACCCTCTTACAGAGCCAGAACCTGACATGGTAGACCCCAAAAACTTGCAAACTTTGTGATTTTGCTTTTCAGTGTCCTCATAAAAATAAAATAAATACGACAGCTCGATTTTAAGCCACAAGCTTCTTGTTAATCTTTTCAGCCTGTCCTTTTTTATGAACTCTATTGCCCTCTGCTGAACTCAGGGACAGAAATGGGATTGCAGCCTTTTTCCCCACTCTCCCGTTGTGTTGGTTACAACAGGCGTACAAGAACACTGTGTACATCAGCACCAATTGCACCCCTGAACACCCTGTAAAGTCAGAAAAAAAATTGTAATTCTGCAGTGTTGGAGATGAGTACCATCTTCTGTGCTTTGCAATGCTTCTCAGCCTCTTCTTGACTTTGCAAGACTCTTACTTTATCCTGCAGCTCAGCAAAACAATAGGAAGGGGGAAAAGTCCTTCAAGACTTGGAGAAAAAACTTCTAAACACATAAGGGTCCTTATAACACAACCCAAATGAAAGCCTTTTTGGTGCTGAGTGAACCCCAAATGAAAAACAGAATTTCATTCCAAGGGCTCTTCAAATGATAAATCCCTTTTTTAATTCCATCATCTTTTACAACATCAAATATGTTTCATTTGAAAGACAAAAAAGGATAAAACATGCTGTCTTCTCATCAAAACTGCTCATTGAGTGTGATTCAAATTGGCAACTGGTTGCAGACCTCCCTTGAAAACTACGTAGTTCAGGAAAAACACTTTTTGGAAAAAAAAAAAAAAAAAAAAAACCAAACCAAAAAAGCACACGTACACTCAGATTTTAAATTCCTGTCCAGTGAGAGGTTTCTGCCTGCTGGCTATATCGTGAAGGTCTTACAACTCACCTCTGGCCACCTCCAGCCGTATGTTCTTTTTGATGTCGTTGAACCAGCCCGGGACCTCTATGCGGCAGCAGTATGTACCTGCATCTTCTGCCTTCAGGTTCCCAATGGTGAGAGACACATCTCCGTAGGAAATATAGCCCTGGAGACTGTATCTCTGAGATTGTCTGAACGACACCCTGTTGCCTGTGGTGTGCAAAATTTTGTTATTGCACTTTGAATTCGGGCATGGGCCTCTGCCCCAGCACACATCGGAGATGTCCCTACGTTGAGCCACCTGGTAGAAGCAAGGCAGCTGAACAGGCTGCCCTGTAACTCCTCGAACAACAGCTTCGGATGCAGTGTGCGCTGTCAAGGAAGAAGAAGGAAAGACAAGTGTTGGCAGTCTCCAATGTACAGCTCTACCTATGCAACACAATGAGCCAGGAAAAGAAAGGCTCCTGCCTGCAGGGCACAGCCACAACCACTGACACCCCAAGACTTTCCCTGGCACCTGTGTCAGCTTATGGCCCAGGGCACTACGGACAAGAGCCAGGAGCTCACAGACATTGGCCTGTTGCTGGAGGGCTCCATGCTCTGGCCTCAGCCAGCTGCTGGAGGGCTGCTCACAAAATACATCACTGACATCAAACATGTGGTGAGCGGAGCCGAGGTCTGTTACTGGCAGCTGAAGCACAGATCACACTTGTGCAAATTGAATTTGGGAGCTCTGCCCCCATCCCATCTCTCTAAGAGGCTGTTTGAAAGTTGTTCAGAAACATGGTGTGAAATACATCTGGTTTTCTCAGTCCACCTTCACCTCCTTCAGAAAGGAGATGCTGTCATTGTTGCCTTTCACAGACAGTCGCAATAGCAGGGTCCAAAATACTGATTCATGTGTGAAATTAGGGCCTAATTAAGCTGGCAGAACAGCAGGATCTGTCTATGGGAATCTGTTCTCAGAGAGCGCATGGCTTTTTCCATGTCTGAGCAAGCCCTGCTAACTATCCCACTTACCTTGCAGAGCACTGTGTACATAGAAGCCTTAACTGCCAGCATTAAGCTGATGTTAAAAAGAGTGCATACATGCTTTCCTTGTGCTCTTACTCCTAATGACCAAATTTACTTGGTGTTTACAGCCAATACCCACCTTAGCATCTGGTTTGAATATTTCTTCGTGAAAGGCACTATAGAAAAAAAAAGGTTCCTATAAAGGAACAAACATTTTCTGGTTTACATTCATCTCGTCTGTGCCATTCCTCATACCTCGCTGCATTGTTCCCCCATATTATCATTCACATATGGTGGAGCAGGAACTGAGGGACCTGGGGAGCATCCAGGTCTGGTCCTCTGCTGCAACAAGAGGATCATCCCGCAGATCTGATGTCTCATGTCCAGCCTGCCTACCCCAAAGAGGACTTACAGCAGTTGCTGCTGTTATCACCAGCTTTGGCCCTGGCTTGCCAAACATTTCTATTTTGCCAGCTGTTTGAATGCCTTTTCTTTTTGGCATGACTCCCAGATAGCAAACAGATGCTTCCAACTGTGTCCATGTCTCTTTTGTTTTGTCTTTAATGGACTATTCCCCAGGTGAGGCTTTAGTCTGTGGCAGGTTGCCTCATGACTTGTTATTGGGATGACATTTCAGCTTCATTATTGCTTATCCCCTTGGCAAGATAAGCCAACTCGTTCGTGTTTCCACAGCTCCAAATGCTAAAAGAGAAGAGGCAGACAAAACAACATGCAATATGGTGTGAAGGGCAGAAGCTTTTGCAGTGAAATAAAGGTAGGATGTGCCAAAAATAAGAATTCCTGAATACAGGACAAGGTTTTGCAAGATGGCTGCTTGTTTTAATCCTTGGAAAGAGTAGGTTCATTTGCCTTGTTACAGCAAAACAAAGAGAGGAAACAGCCTCTTTCTGTGACAACAGAACAAAACAGTTCATCCGGTTGACCTTGAAAGTACCCCTAAGGGAGCAGGGGGTTGGTCGTTGAGTGGTTAACACATATATTCAAGTCAACCCAACAAAGATGTGTGTAAAACCAAGACCAGCTTGAACTGTTCCTGGAGTTAACGTCACTGCTGCTTGAGGAGAAATGGATTTATCTTCTGTTCTTATTTCATCCCAGTCCTGCACAGCACAAAAGCAGCTTCGTTAAGCGACTTTCTAACAAATTACAACTTGCCTGCTCTTCTCTTTGAAAGAAAGAGAGCCCTGAGCTTATTATAAAAAATAAAAATAAAAAGAAGGAAGACACAAGGCACCAGAGTGTCGCCAGTGGAGTTTCCCCCCAGTATTAGTGCTAGAAAGTTAAAGGTTTTGCAGTTTCAAATCCTCTTTTAATTTATGTGAAGCTAATGTTGCTAGTATCTGCCTGCACTGTAGGTTGGTCCTCTGCAAGGACCAAATAACATCCTTCTCAGTTGCAGCCTCTTCCACAGACACATTTTCCAAAACAAATAGTAAATATGACTGAATTGACAGGTCTTTGAAATTAAGAGGTTCCTGAGATTGTTATATTGACACCCTAGTCTTACTTTGAGAGGAATCCTGCCCTCGTCCATGGCAGTGACCCCCTGAGGCATCCAGATTTGGCCCAAGGCACGCTGAGCATCAGCCATGCCTGGGTACTCCCACTGCAGTCCGTGAGGTTTGCTGCTCTAAATCCTTAATCCAAGTGAAAGAAATGGACTCCAGATGTTTAATGTATCTTCCAAAATAGAAAGGGGTATTCATAACTGTTCAGATCATACAGATACACACGTATTTATACATAGTCTCTCTCAAACCAGCCTTCAGTGACAGTTGGTCTGAAGCACTAACTTCAATAGTTGCTATTGTTGGGTTCTTCTCTCCTGTAGACTGGTCATTGGATGGACAAAGGCATCATCCTCCAGCCAAGATGACTAGTTTAAAAATAAATTTTTTTCTTGATCTGTTTCTGGAATAATTTTCTGTCTTCATAGAAAATACTTGGCATCTTTTCCCTATAAACCCTTTTTTTAAAATTTCTTCTTGAAGCGGCTGTACTGATGAAATTGCAGAGAAAATAACTGATTAACAGAAAAAGAGCATTTAACTCCCCATTCTGCTGGTTTCCTGAGTCTCAAGACTACCCATTCTCAGCACTGAGCCAAGTTAAAGGGAAGGTAACGAAAAGCCATTCCTGCCCTTTATTAGCTCCACATATAAGAAAGTTTTTCAAAATAAAACCAAATGGAAGCAAGTACCTCTAATTTATTTTGGAGCTGAAGATATGGCAAGGAAAGAGCCCTCCTGTTTCTTCTGCTGGGACTGGCAAAAGACAAAAAATATTGTGGAATTCCCTGGGCTACAGCAAGGTGGTGAAGAAGCTCCACTTGCACAGCATACGGCATGGAGGTTGTGTTATCTTGCCTCAACAGGACACAGATCATCCCTTGCCCCTCAGTATAGTCCACCACTGACCGAACTTTTACACCGCTTTTCAGATCAATTTAAGAACATCACAGCTGATGTAGATTTTTATGCTGAATAATTCATCCAATATTTTAACCAATTAATATTTAGTCATCTAAGAATTTCCCAAAGTGCCCAAGTGATTTAAAAGCACATCTCCCGCTAGGAGCTCACACCCCACTAGAGGTGGGTGAACCCATGTTCCTGAGCCACCTCTGGCAGTTTGGACACTGATTGCTGATGCCTGAATGCACATGCAGAGACATAGACAATACCAACCAGGCTTGCAAGACCCAGTCTCCCAAATTATTTTTCTTTGACTTCTGTCTCTTTTAGAAGGGTGAACTGAACACTGGGGAGTAAAAGAAGAGGAATCTCCAGCCATGCTTTCCCACACTCAGTTCATAGCAGCAGACAGTCCTCAGAGTTTCATAAAATCCTTTCTTTGTCATATGTGTACGTTCATTACTCTGCCAATATTTCAATTCCCTAGCTTGGGCTGTGTCAGCACTGCAGCAGGGTGGAGAGACAGATGAAGAAGCAAAGCCAGCAGTAGACATTTAACAGCAGTAAAGAAATTAAATAATCTGGGGAGACAGGCAAACTAACCAAGCCTATACACAGAGGAAACCACACACACTTAAAAAAAAAAATTCACAAACAGTATTAATTCAGTAAATTAAAAATTTTTTTGAAGTTCTGTATACAAGTACAACCCTTTTCATCATTTTGTTTTCACAAAACAAGTGTCGCTGGTTTTAATTTTACCAAATTTTTGTTTTCTGAGCAAGCACACAAAAAGCAGGTGAAGACTCACCTATAAAGATCTGTATCATAATCCAGTGAAACAGCACAAAATGGGACATTTTAGCTGACGACGACTCCGGTGCAGTAAGGGGAAGGAGAGATAACTAGATATTATACTTTGCAGAGATGCTGAGTGAGCCGCAATGAAGTCTCATTTCTCCATTTCCGGATTTTATGTACCACAACTGCTCCTTCCTTATGCTTCTGGATGGAAGCCAGTCACCAGAGGTCATTATCCCGCTGTGTTCAGCACTGGTGCAGCCTCACGGAGTGCTGTGTGCAGCGCTGGGCCCCACCATTGAAGAAGGACGTTAAGGTCCTTGAATGCTTCCAGAGGAGGGCAACAAAGCTGGTGGCAGGGCTGGAAGGAATGTCCTGTGAGGAGAGGCTGAGGACTTTGGGCTTGTCTAGTTTGGAGAAAAGGAGGCTGGGGGTGACCTCATTGACCTGCAGCTTCCTGAGGAAGGGACGTGGAGAGTGAGGTGCTGAGCTCTTCCCTACGTATCCAGTGATAGGACACGTGGGAATGGTTCAAAGCTGCACCAGGGGAGGTGTAGACTGGGCATTAGGAAGCATTTCTTTACCAAGAGGGTGGTCAAACACTGGCACAGGCTTCCCAGAGAGGTGGTCAATGCCCCAAGCCTGTCAGGGTTAACAAGGCATTTGGACAATGCCCTTGATAACATGCTTTAACTTTTGTTCAGCCCTGAAGTAGCCAGGCAGTTGGACTAGGTGATCCATCTGAAGCAGTCTATTGTATCATACTCTATTCTATCCCATTTTCCTTTCCTCTTCCGACACACTCAGCACCAGAGATTTCAACATACTCTGTTTTCCCTTTCCATGGAACTCTTAAGGCCCATCACTGTTCTGTGGTGCTGAGCAGCAAGGGCTGTGCTCTTACACTCCTAAACATTTGTCTTAGTTTCCACCTCTAGATTTTGTCATCACTTGCATTTTCTTAATTTCTTCATTTCCCCTGATTCTGCCTTCTGCCTGAAGACCCCTCTCTTTTTTTCCCGAGCTTCATATTTTCTATTTGCAAAGACATCCTGGGAGGAACACTCACAAGTGTTTTCTCACCAGAACAACATCCTTCCCAAAGATCTGCAACACCCTCTCCAAGAATTTTTTTTTTACTCTTTCTAACATTTTTTTACTTTCTGACCAATTGATAAAGAAGTTCTCTGGAAGTTCTCCTCTGGAAAAGATGAGTAATAAAGCAAAAGTAATTCAGGGCATTAAGGTCAGGAATGAAGAATTGCTGATAGACAAAATTCAGTGCAAATAAATGTAGCATGGTGCAAATGGGAGAGCAATTCCAAGTTCACGTGGCATAATGAGGGGCTTTAACCAGACATTATCCCCTCAGGAATTAGATTTTGGGCTTATCATGAGTAGTCAAGCCCATTAAAATATCATCCCTCAGCTTGATAGCATTGAAAAAAAATCAAATCAAATTTTAACAGTTATTAGTAAAGCCACAGAAAACAAAGCAGAAGACAGCATTACACCACTGTACAAATCTACATTGGACTCTATGTACAGTTCTAGTCCACTCAAAAGCATATCTTAGAGCCAGAAGGTATCCCAAGAAGGGCAAAAATAGTGGAAAGTATGGAAAAGCTTCCACAGGAGGATTAGCTGGGTAGTCCAAGATGAGCAGCCTGGAAAAAAGCCTAAAGAACATGTCCAAAATCTTGAGAAGCACAAGAAGGTTGGGAGGGATTAATTGTTCAATATCCCCCCCCAACACAGCATCAGAGGAGGACTCTTGTGCTTGCAGACCTGTTGGACTTGGTAGTCCATTGGAGTAGGATGCTACCTCTCATTAGCATCCTTATCCATCACACCACCACTGTGCTACAGTGGCAAAAAGTACATCCCCAACAGATAAGGCTCCAGCAAAGCCAGGATGCCTGGTTTCTTTCACCAGCACGTAGCCACCTTAGTGGCAGATGCAAGCAGTGTGAAACTCAAAGAACTATTCTGAGCTTGTTCTGTATCAAAGTAATGTCACAATGCTGCTCTGTACCTTCACATGCTTCAGTGCAGCACATACAGCAACCAGTTGGGGACAGACACAAGGAGACAGCAGTGCCCTGTCGTCAACAGTATCAGGCAGGTTAGCCAGCAATCAGTAAAATACCCAACTTGCTGTGTTCTACCAGGTACAGTTCATACAATGCCAAATACACACAGGCCCAGCTGTTCTGTGCACAGAACTAATGAAACTTGATGTGTCTAATATCCTGAAGACTTTTTCCCTGTAATGATCCCAGCACCTCCATTGCTCACCATCAAGCAGTGGCTGCAAGCCAATGTCCAGCTGATGCCAGCGCCAGGAGCAGCTGGATCCCACCTGGGGCACAAATCTGAGTCTTTATCCAGCTACCAATTTCCACAACACTTGTCAAAACAGAATTGGTCAGTATGTTGCAGGTGCCTAGGGAAGGAAGATGATGAACACAGCATGGCATCAGCTTTGTTTCTTTACCAGGACTGGGCTGAATGCAGCACTGCATTGAAAAAGGCCATGCACAACACAAGAATACTAGAAAGAACCAGAAAAATGTGGCTTGCTTTCTGCTTCTGTACTGCTATCTAGTGGCTTCTTGCAGGCACAAAAGGCAGAGAGCACTCTCAGAAAAATCACACTCAATGTGCTGCCAGTTTGTGTGCAGCTGGATCATCTCTTAATGGGTGAATGGGCTCCAAGTGCCACCTGCACATCCCTGGGGCTCATTTTGAAATGCCTGTTCCAAGATCCACTGACATGAGTGGAAGTAATGGAAAAGCACAGGGAGCTTCTGCCTGCATGTACTTGTATGTATTATACTGCATATCCAAGGCGAAGTTCTTGCTCTGAGTGACCTTTGCAGAGTCTGTTTACCAACTGCATAGCAGAAAGGAAATTTTAATCAAGATTTTGGTTATGAGATACACTAAAATTCTATTTTACATGGAAAACTCCCTGAAACAAGAATTAGTCTGAGCTAGTCTGTAATAAGAAGAAAAAAATCCCTATGGGCAAGTAGTTTTCGTGATTAGCAGTGTTCAAAGATGGTCCTCAAACTCCTTAAGAGCATGAGTGGTTGGAATCAGATAATTTTGGAAACCCCACACTTGTCTGACTCTGATCCCAGTACAGATTTCTTAAAAACTGCAGAAAGCAGAAATTGCTGAAGATGTTTTCTGAGATCTAGTTCAGAGACCAGAGCAGACTTCCTCCAGCTCCGGTCATGGGCTAGAGCCCCCAGCAGCAACATGCTCAGCCAGGCAGAAGGAAAGCAATGTCTGCAGTGGGGTCAGTGGTTTGAGTTTGGTAATCGTTACTAATAGTCAAACACAAAAATACACCAGCAGCTCCTTTCTATTCTTGGTACCTTCTTACACAAGGCAACACGTGACATGAAGACAGAAAATGGCAGAGCTGTTCTCCTTCACTGCCTTTCCTGGCCCAGGGCTCAGTAATCCCCTAATATCTGTGCTCCTACACCGACCTCTTCAATCAGCCATGAACTCATCTGTGCATTTTCAACCTTTTAGCCTGCTGGAACAGACAGCCCTGAGACAACACACAGCACGAGTGAAAACACAAAGCACTCCAGGGTCACCTACCCCAGCTTGTTTTCCATGTCTTCCTTCCTCAACAGGATGAGGAGACTTTCCCTCCCTCTTGAGTCTTTTCAAACACACTCACCTGCAATGCCCCACCCCAGGCAGACTCTCCAGGACTCCTGGGGGAACCACCCCCCTCCCCAGCCTGCTCGAGCTCTCCCATTGCTGCCAGCTGGGGAAGGATGGGTAACTGCTCCACTGACCCCAGCTCCCCTTAAAGCACAACCAGACCATGACCCCGGGTGTCTCAGCTGTTAACAGAAATATCTGCTGATCTTATTATTGCTCTTTTGTGCCTCATTGTATAATACAGCTTTGTTCTTTGCATGACTCCCTTGAAAATGAAGAACTCAATGATAAAAAGTTTGCAATAAGTCTGTGAGTCTTCCCTGTGGCAGCAATGTCTGCTGTAGGTGTTCTACATCGCTGCTAGGGATGAACTTCAAGGCAAAATTTGTACTGACCAATATTTGGTAGGAGTTGGTGTCTCTCCTTCTTGGGCTACTTTTCTGCTTTTTCAGGAAGCCCCCAGCCTCTGTTTAGAAATGTGATCTTAAAAACAATTGGGGAAAACTATTCTTCTACTTAAAGCTGATTCGGGTGTGTTATGTCTATTGCTAAACAAGGCATAAAGTGTTGATTTATCCTCACAGGGCCGCCTCCATTTATTTATTTTAAGTAAACCAAGTTTAGTGTTGCTGAGAGCCCTGTCCAACAGAGGAAAGGCACCAGGCTGCAGCTACTTCCCATTTATGAGCTCAAATCCATCAAACAAATCCAGTAAAAGACATTAGAGCTGCTTGGTATCTAGAGGGGTGTAACAGCAGGGCAAACTTCCAGCCAATATTTTGTGCAATGTCCATGAGTTCTCCAAAAGCTAAGAAAAGTGTAAATTTTATTAACTTTACAAAGTAGGGGTTTTTTTGTTCAGTTGTTTTGTTAGAGGCCTGGGGGGTGAGGCTTTCCACCCTGAGGAAGCAGGTATACCCAACTTCAAGGAAAGTTGAACTAAATGAAACACTAATACTACCAGGTTTTTCCATGTGTCATCTTTGTCACAGCAGCTATGGGATTGCTTCTGCCCTCTGATGGCATAGACTCTTTCATAGCTGACAGATACAATATACAAGACAAACTTTAAAAAATTGTGTGTAGTTTTCCTTTTGTGATTGAGTGGTTCTTCTGACAGTTCCTTTTATTTTTTCCAAAAAAAGGAAGATTGTGAAACAGATAAGAAAGGTAATGGTAACTTTCTTTAGGGTTTGATAAGTGGAAACTTCTATTCAAGCCAGAAGGGCTTCTGTTTCTGGAACAGGCTGATAAAGTTTTTAAGTAGAAGTGTAGCTTTTTATTTGTTTTATTAGAATGATGTGAATAATGCTTCAATAGTCCAGGCACATTTAGCTGCTGAGTAAAGGGAACAGCTAGTGATTTGCCAACTACTGAATGTCCCAGCGATGACAAAGGCAGGCATGCATGCAGTCCTTAGTGTATCACATAAATGTTTTCCTCTGCGTGGTTCTCATCTTCCAGGGCACTATTGTTCCCTGCACGTTCTGGTCTCCAATATGCAATGAAGCTGCACAAAAGAGTAAAAACCACGCTGTTAAACAAAAAACCAAACAATAGAAACACAGAGAGCAAATAGCTAAAATCAACCAGTTCACTGGAAATAAAAGAACATGCAAAACCACTCTTTTAAACATGACTGAAAATTAATCCTTTTTCTACTTATGAGACAACCCATACTTGAAGTTTCCACATTCCCTAATGCAATGAACTGACAGTTATACTCATTTTTGCTTACTAAGTAGCAGGATTTTTAAATTTCTTTTTGCAATGTTTCCTATTAACTTGAGACTAAAAGAGAAAATAAAAGTCTGTGGTGGAGTGGTCAGCATACTGACATCTTCTTTCTGCAACCTAGTTTGTCCTATTAGCTAAAGCAGAAACAGGATACTTACTTTGTGAAGTCACCTGTCTTCTTCGTATTGTATAAATATTCTAAGGACCATCCAGAATGAAAATAAAGAAAAAAGGAAACAAAACAAATAATTTTCTTTAAGCCATCATAAGCAAGTGAAGTAGCACATTA
This sequence comes from Syrrhaptes paradoxus, assembly GCA_013400615.1. Classification (NCBI taxonomy): domain Eukaryota; kingdom Metazoa; phylum Chordata; class Aves; order Pterocliformes; family Pteroclidae; genus Syrrhaptes; species Syrrhaptes paradoxus. Next base: position 204,725 of record VZTO01003740.1, read on the forward strand.
AAAAAAAAAATCAAGTGTAAGAAACTAGATAAGGGAACTTTAAGCAGTTGTTTTCGGTATAGGATATCTCCATTATTTCCACAAAATCTAATTCATAGGGCTTGGTCTGAACAAGAGCCTCTATGCAGAAAGTCTGTTAAATAATAAATGGTTGGATATAGTTATCGGAAACCAGTGCGTTATCGTTGGGAAGGACTGGGACAACATGGCAACCGAGGAACAGGCAGGAGGAAATGAGTGGGGCAGGGAAGGGGGGCTTATATAATGCATGTCCTCACCAGACTGTGGGTCAACTGGTTGCTATGGAGTCTGAGAGATAAACTGATGATAACACATTGGGACCTTGCTGTTCTGTGCCCCAGGTGCTGAGGGGGAGAGCTGAGCCAGCAGCCACAGCGCAGGGCACAGAGCGAGGCATCCAGAGACCTCAGCTCGCTTTCCCGAAGCAGAAGACATGTGGCATCTGCTGTAGCTGTGACTCGAGGTACCTGACCCACCTGTGAACAGTACTTACGTCTAGTGAGGAACAGAGCCAAAATAAGGACGGCAAGAAGTGCTGCACACAAACCAATCCCAATGTATAGCCCATTTTCCGAATACTGCTGATTGGGAAGTGATACAGACACGTTCTGTCAAGCACAAAACAGACAAGTGTTAGTGACACTGAGAGCAAGAAACCCAGGCAGTACCCCAAGGGCACCGGTGTGTGTTGCAACCCTGCAGTAAAGGTATAAAAGAGCAAGAGCCTAAGGTGCGATACAGGAATAGCTTCAAGCAGAATCACTGCAACAGTTGTGTGAACCATGCTGTCAAACACATTATTTCTTGAGATAGTGAAAGGATCTGAAGTTGACAAATCCCATTTGTTCAGGTTTAATACTATCTGATGAATATTTCATTTTTTATGATTGAAGTATCTACAGGTGTTACACACACACCCCCTTTTTTGTCAGCTTACTCAGTAGTTATTCAAGGCTTTAAGTAAAAATGCCTTGTCCTTGCATTGGTCTCTATTTAGGAAAAACTTTTCTGAAGCCAGCATTAGATATCTAACTTCTCCCTCGGAGATCAGGCCTGGGAAGACACCAAAGCACAGTGTGGTCCCTGACTTCCAGAGTGCTGCACATGCAGAATGTGCACCCACAGCACATACTGCCTTGCAGTACATCACAGCAGGCCTTTCCACGGGCCAGCTTGGACATCTGCTCTTCCTCCACCAGTTTGGGTGATGTTACTGGCTGTCACCCTGCAATATGTGCTGGAGGACTCAGCAGGACAGATGCAGAGCTGCCTGTTTGAACCCCGTTGCACGGGCAGCGCAGGTGCACTGCTGTGCTCGCAGGGGGTCCGATTTCCATGCTTCCCCGTGTCCTGCCATACCTGCAGGTTTGAGGTTACATCCAAGCAGTCCGAGGTGCTTGAGCAGGGACCAGAGGCCTGGAAGGCAATGTAGAGGTTGCTAAAGCACTTCCTGCATTAGTAGGAAGCACTTTATGCATGCAAAGCAGGTTTTTTTCCCCCTTTAATAATGAGCACATAAGCATTCTTTCATAAGCACTAAACACGCAGACTACAAAAAAAAAATTGTTCTGTTTTAGTTTGATTGTAAAAGAAATGAACTGTAGGGATGACCCAATAATCTCTTACATCTACCCACTGTCAAGGTACGCTGTAGCACACAGAAATGCTTACAGTCTGAGGAGCTTCTGAGGCAGAAACCGACGGCCACATTCTTGTGATGGTAGAGGATGATTTGCTGGTGCTCCCAGGAGCTGAGCAAAGGCAAGACAAACACATCACTTACACCGAACCATGACAGAGAAGAATTAGTACTGCTGACTTGGGACCAATGAACATCCCTGTCATAAAGAGGTTGGTGCCTTCAGAGGGCAGCACAAAACTCTGAATAGTGGAGCCTCTGCTGCCCTTTCCAGGGCTTTGAATTCCCTCCAGAAGATACTCAGCTCTTGCTGTTATCTCAACACAGGACCCAGAAGGAAGGGGTTAGCAAGGTAGGCAGCTGGTTGTGGAACCAAGAAGAGGCAGTGGATGCCTAAAGCAAACGTAGGTTATCTTATGAAAATTGATTAAGGTCAGCTCAGGGCCTTGAAAGAGCAAGTGGTGCAGAGTTAGAGAGAGCAAGTGATACTTTTAAAGCCCCAGACAGCTATACAACAAACAGGAACAGTGTGCTGTGTTTGCGTAAGGACGTGCAGCATATTTTGAGGTAATTTCCCAGATTAAAGCTGTTTGCAATATTTAAAATTCAGAGCTACAAACTTATGTCTTCCGTATCATCAGTCTCAGTTTCCCCATGTGTTGCCAGATTACACACAACCCTCCTGAAAACAAAGTCTCCTGTTCACATTGACAACCCCAGCTGGTTCCTGTGATGTTTTAAATTGCTCCCCTTATCCCAGAAGCTTTCTTTTGAAGAGGGCAGGATCATCTGCTTCACTGTTCTCTTCCAGTGGAGACTCTGGAGTATTCCTACATGAGAGGCACACAGCCACCTGCCTCTTCCAGCTTCCCTCCGTGCAAACATGCACATATTAACATGTATTCTGAAAACACTAAACATTCTTTCACCAGCAGCTAAGGAAGACGTCACAGGGTGAAGAAAACCCGTGAGTTCTAAGACTGGAAGCCATGTTACTTGCAGCAAGAACAGGAACAGTCTGAGAAAGTTTTCACTTCTTCTTCCAAAAAGGAAATGCAACTGTTGTAACATTTTATAGAGTTGCTTAGCTGGAAACATCTGAGACGGAGGGAAAAATATAAATGGTATTCCTGATTCTTGTTTCAAAATCCAGAGAATAACTTATCATTACACTATGAGCTCTCTCTTGTGTACTGGAAATTAAAGTTGTCTTTTTCAGACTGAAAAAGATGGAGCTGTGTGAGTATACAATAAAAATCTATAACCTTGTAAGTGGAATGGGAAACAGCACGAGGAACTGTCATTCACTGTCCCTTCCACTACAATGAGGGGCTACATGAAATGCACATATACTGCAGAGGATGTGGGCAGCCTCAGAGACACAAGTTATAGCTGTAACACCTGGGAGCAAAGTTCCTGTTGGACTCTCTGTGTACTGTCAGGCAGAATTTAAATCCAAGTTCTGATCGCTGGTTCTATGATAAAGTTCAGTAAATGTTAAGCAAGACATTTCTATCATCTATCATTTTGCTTCCTTCCTAAGATCCCCATTTGCAACATAACTTATATATGCCACTGAGATTAATACTGGGATAAAAGTTACCTGAGGTCTGTTCAGAGGTGTATGTGTGAGGACTTGCAGTAGAGATCCTAGCTGATGTTAAAAAATAAAACAAAACCATCATATGTTATAATTAACCTTAGTGTGCATTTATGTAGTGAAAAAGCAAAAGTGTTTCTATAACAGAAGTTTGCTAACATGAGCTACACAAGTACATCTGTCAGCCACATGTTCCATACATCATGCTTTTTACAAACAAGAGAAAAACTAAAAATCAAAGGAAGAGTTGATAAAAAAAATTGTCTATGGTAATTTTTTGTCCCTGGGCTTTACTCTAGAATCAAGCAGGGGAAATGAAGCACTGTTTTCTATAAAAAGGGTGCAAGTATAACACTTTGCATTAACTAAGTAGCCTATGCTGCCCTCTTAAATTCTTCAAATAGTGCTTCTATGAAAGCTCAGCAGTGCTGTGCACCATGAAACAAAGCACCACATCCTTTTTTTAATCTCCGTGACTGTGCTGGGATTACAACAATACCAAAGACAGCCTAATTTAAATAGCAGATATGCAAAATCCTAAAGAGCAGTCCTATGGATGATTACAGAAATAATTTCCACCACACACTTTGAAATCCAGACTCAACAGCAGACCTAGCAGAACGGTGCTCACACCAAAGCATGCCTGTGCACTCACCTTTCTCTATGACAACATTGTGATTACTTGTCTGATCATTGAACCAGCCTGAGATCTCCACGCGGCAGCAATATACCCCACTGTCTGCTTCCTCAGCGTTCACGATGGTGAGGGACACATCGCCCATCAGCAGGTCCCCTTTCAACAGATACCTGCTACTGGACTGCTCTGTCACCCTCCATCCATCTGTCCAGATAATGGGCCGAGAACATTTTGAAGCAGGGCAGCTATCACGACCCCAGCACATGGATGTGATGTCGTGGGGCCCCTGAACCCTGTAAAAGCAGGGCACGGTGACATTCTGACCAACGTGGCCTTTCACAACCGATCCCGATACTGCGGGGCCTGTGGACAAAGAGACAAATGCAGCTGTTGAGCACAGTGCAAGCAACTGGAAGCTTCTCGCACATCTTCCATAACCCGATACTTCCCATCTTGCAAATACCACCAGGTATTGCTGCATCAGGTTTCCCACAAATAGACGCGAATCCCAGCAGGACTGACACAGTGAGGGATAAAGACTGGGCGAGTGATTTGTTCAGAATGTGTCTCTAGACAGAGATGGAAGAAATACACTTTCTGCAGCCTCTGCAGGTAGGCAGAGGGGTGAAGAAAGAACAGAGTTGGGATCTGCACAGTGCTGTGGCTTCTCTTTAGCCATGTCTGGTCTTTTACCTCTTTATATTTTTCCTTAGTTCAGATTTAACCCAACCCACATATGGAGGAAAAGTAAGACATTGACATTTATTAAAACCACTGTGGGAAACTCTTCCTCCCTTTCAATGAAAGGCCACTGAACAGCAGCTTTCATCAGAATGATCACTACTGAACGCAGTTCCTTTTTTCTTGCCTAATGACAGGTTTTGCCCATTCCTATCAGAAGAGATTTTTCAGAGCTTTTCTGAGAAATTTTATACCCTCTTTTTTCACTACCTTATTTTCTTACCTCATTTTTATGCAGTTTCTAACTTGTTTGCTTCCTGTTAAAATTCATTTTTCACATTTCCTCAAGCCTGTGTCACGCTATGCCAGTCAAAACAGTGCGACCTAGCAGCCAGCAACCCATTCATCCCAGTGAGATAGTTTCTTTTGCTGTATTTAGACCTCTCCTGTCAATATTCCCTTTAGGAGGGTTTTAATAACAAGCTGTGTTGAGTACCAGCCAAAATCATTTGTGCTCTGGTGATCTGGTCATACACCGCGTGGCTTGATTGCAGCTGTCCCTCGTGAAAAAGCAGGTTTGCCCATCTCAACTCAGTCATTACTAGTACCACTCTGCAACCTGTTGTTTCCAGTGCTATTGCCTTTAACAGTATTTTCCTAGGACTGCTTTCTCAGAATAACAAAGGAGAAAATACCCATTTGTCCCAATAAAATTTCATCTTGTCTAAAAAAAAAAAAAAAACCACCAGCAGCAACAGTTGACTACAGTTCAAAAAGCCCATTGAAGTGAAATATCCTTGTTTTACATCTTATAAAAAAATTATTTATTTCTCTGCTCATCTCTCTTCATTATTATCTAAAAAAGAACAAAAGATCCATCACTAATAAAACTAGCAGACAGCCCAAGAAGCAGTGTCTTTAAAACAATCATACCATCAACGTGATTTTGCTTTAAAAAGGAAATAAGGCCATCAGAAGACTATTGAGCCACTGGCACAAAGTTCTATCCATAGCACAAAACGTTACCTCCATCCACCTCTGCCTATTTTAGGCATACTTAGTTACCTGTACACAGGACCAGAAGAATCCAGCTCATGCAGAAATAAGACGACATTGTGGCTGAGGTAGAGGAACAACACTCCCGTTCACCCTTTGGGCACCTACATTCAAGAAAACTTTTCTTCTTCATAAATTTCTGGTTTTGCTCCTTAGTACATCATCTTCAGGCACAGCCGAGAATGCCCTTTACTCTCAGCAGGTCGCCTTTCCTGTGGTGAGTCTGTTAATCTCGGGCAGCACAGCCAAGTGCTGCTGCTGGTAGCGAACACAGCCTCCTGCTGACTGTGGTTTGACTGAAACACTTTGCAGTACTTCAGAAACCTACTTCTCATTTTTTCCAGATCTGCATGGTTACAGTAGATGAAACTGTTGTCAGCACCACTGAGCTGACACAACTATGTGTGATCCATCACCCCATACCACTTTCCACACCTGTTTTTGCCACAGTCAATACAACTTGGATAGGAGATGACTCAGGACAGGTAAGACTGTGGTGAACAGAGAGGAATGGAATGCCTTGATACCATTTCTGAGTTTCTACATGCCTGTTTGCCAAGTTCCTACTTTTCGTTCGTGCAAGAAACTAGCACCATTTCTGCAGAAAAGATGCTAACATCATCTTTTTCATGCAGCCCTTAAAGTAGCTGCAATTTTTTTCTTGACTCAGAGCTCATAGCCAAATCACACTTGGTGAAAATAAAGCCAAACCATTAAACACAAAAATAAAACATTGTTGGAAACACCTCTTCATCACACCGTTTCAAAGCCATATCATGAAAACAGCTTTTTTTTCTTTTCCCCCTAGATTACCAAAGTTACAAACTCCCCTTTTGTCCACTGGTGACACACTTGGCTTCTCTGTATCAAGAAACTTTCGGAACTTTTCAACTAACAGTGCTACTGTTATCCCTGGGCTTGTTCAGGCAGTGGAGCGGAAGGGCTGGGATTTTTCTCTTCCTTCCCCCTTTTTAAAGGAGAAGTCCAACAAAACGCTGCTTAACAACTGATATTAACATTAGCTCATCAAATTTCAGAAGGCCTATATAATCAAACACATATTGTACACATTAACATCAGAGGTAGAGTACTTTCAAATGTTCTCACATGAGGTATGGAAAGATCTCACCATAAGGAGCAGGTTAAATAACACACTAAAGACAACATTCATCATCTCCTTTGATAGTCAGTGAGTCTCACCATCCTCCATTTGAAATGCCCATTTCCCCAGACTCATGGGCAGATGTCACCCCCTGCCTTCAGAGCAGCTACAGACTGTTTTTTTCCAAAAGCAAAGTTGTAACAGAAAAATGGAAAGTTATCATTGCTTTGACCTGAAAAAGGAGGGAAAAGTCATTGTTTTCACTTTAAAAAGCCCAGGAACCCTCCTGTACCTTTCTAAGGGCTTACTTTAAACATAGAGAAAAAAAATAATCTAGACTAAGCAAATTGCTCAGGAAACTTTTTAGAAAGTGAAAGCAGACTTTAGTATTTTTTTAAATTACACAATCCTTGCTTACCTCAATGGTTTCACAGAAATGTTCATAGCAATTGTTGATTGCTGCTAGGACCCAGCTTGCGCAGTATTTTGACACTATGGTACGCAGGCCAATGACTTTATTAAAAGCATTAAAATTGGACAAAAATCAACAGAAAATCAATGGGAATCTAGCAGAGTTCTTTTTGAATGGCAAAGTTAAAACGTCCGTGACAAAATGTGGTTCCACAGTGTACAACCTTTCTTATCCAGAAGGCACTAAATGTTTCTTCATATCTTCAACATGAAACATTTGCAAAGGAAATACCAAATTAATTCTGCTCATTTGCAACAGTTTTAATTACCTACAAGCAATATAATTTAGATCTAGCCCAGGAAGAAAGAAGGAAGCAGTGGTGGTTGCATAAAGGACAAAGTGTTTACTTTGTAACATTACTTATTTCTAAAAAAAAATGTTTCTACTTCTTCATTGTTACTTACAATGTCATGTGTACTTAAAATAGCAGATGATGTCCTCCAGTGAGTCAGACTTGCTTCAGTTCATTTCATCTTTATCTGCACTGAGCTCAGCCCCCACCACCCAGCAGCTCAGTGCTTTTGCCTGCCTGCTTAAGTAACGTTTGTGAAAACAACAGAATTATCAAACAAAACAGACACATAGCTTGTTAAATCACAGCTAAAACCAGAGCTGGTGCAAGTTCCCTCACCCACAACGTTTACCTGGTTTCAGCTGCTGGACATACTTTGGAAAACTTACATCCTACGGTGATATGAGGCAAAAAGATGGAAGTGCAGTTTCCCTGACAGGAAGGGCAAGGTAAAGAAGCCACTTCTTCCCTATCAAACCACTCTTCTCCTCTTGCAATAGGGGGTTGATGCAACTCAAATGTTCTTTAAACATGGTTGATATGGCTTCCACTTGAGAGAATACTTGCAGGTTTTTTCAAACCTAGTTCTCAATTAGCAAAAAGGGTAATTAGCCAATCAGCCTCTCCTTCCTGAGAAAAACACTCAGCTGGGCACACAGCCCACCTCAAAGGCAAATACAAAGCATCTGCACTGCAAAATTATTCACCCCATGCATGTATACTAACTATGCAGGAAATAGAAGTTAGTCTAAGCATCTATGTATTAAAAAAAAAAAAAAAAAAAAAAAAAAAAAAAAAAAAAAAAAAATAAAAAAATAATAACTAAAAGAAAAAAAAAAAAAAAAAAAAAAAAAAAAAAAAAAAAAAAAAAAAAAAAAAAAAAAAAAAAAAAAAAAAAAAAAAAAGCAGGCATTTTCGTAAGCTCAAGACTGGTTATGATTTGTATCTAAGAAAATTTAAATCCAATTAATTTTAATTCATTTAGTTGTTACGACTCCTGGCAGTGTGACTCTATAATTACACCACATTTAAAGGAATTCTTAGGTTCTCTTTAGTAAAAAGAAAAAAACTAGAAAGAAATGGATTTTGCAGATTTCACGTTCATTTTATTTGTAAGATTGAATTATACATTCCTGAAATGACCCACTGAAATTGTAAACAACGAGCACAAAATGGACAAGCTGTCAACTGCAATTCCTCTCAGTCAGATCCCTTACTTGCCTCTACACTATAACACAACTTTTTAAGAAATGAAGCATACGCAAAAAAGCAGAAAGTAACAAATGAAAGTACAACAGAAAAAGCTAACTTTAATCTGTGGCTACCAGCTCATATGACACATTTAACAAAAAGTAGTTTTTTTCTACCAATGAACACAAAATTGTAAATATTTTCCTCTGCCTAGTCAATCACAACCTCCAAGATCTGTATAATAAATGCTCTGTCTGCTTGTAGAACAGCAAAACAAAATACAACATATACCCTCAGAATCCCTTCTGCCTCTTACTATAGTGAGCTAACAAAAAAAAAAGTGTCTTTTTCATGTCATTTCATCAATAATGCTACACATAGCTGCATCTTTGTCTAAAACCTGATCTCTTTTGCCACCAGAAGACTCTTTCTGCTTTTCGCTCTGTCCAACACAGCTGCTGCCATCATCAGCATCCATTCTTTCCACTTTCACTCCCAGTCCTCCCTCTGCATGAGGCAGATCATCAGGCAAGGAAGCCAGGCAGTTCTGAATCATCTCTACAACTCGCTCTAAGTGCTTCTGAAATCGCTCTGCTGTTTCCAACCGCTGACGCTTCTGCACCTCCATCATGACTCTCAGCGTCTCCCTAGCTTGGTGAGGGCGATACTCATTTATAAGATGATGGACATGAACAAAAAGCAGTTTCAAGTCTTCTAGTTTCTCCTCTCGCTTTATACTCCCTGGACTCCTTATCAAGATATCCAAGAGGTCCAAAAAGTTGACCAGGATAGACATGTTAAGTTTTCTTAATTCCTTCTTGTGATCAAACTGCATAGGATGTAACCGTTCAATACCTTGGCTCTCCAAGGGTCGAATAATCAGATCATCACATTGAAACTGATTACCAAACATCATATAACTGTCTTTCACTGGTGGAGGTGGCTTTGGAGCTAGGCCTTTACGGATATTTTCATCAGTATATTCTTTTATGTATTGCATTGGAGGCGGAGGAAGGGCACTCACTTGCTGAGGTTCACCCATACTTGCGAGATGAAAATACCTAGGGAACGACCAAAGAAAGAGATGTTAAACCATTTGTGTGACCTTATCAGATAAATAGAAACAAAGGCAACATAAGACAGCTGGCTGTGAGAAAATGAGCCAGAAGAAAGCCATCTCCTTACGTAGGATACAGGAAACACCCAAATAAACCCACGGTAGCTTTTCACTAAGGTATGCTTTTAGCAGGCTTAACTTCACTAGAAGCACATCAGGCATTCCTCTCTCAAACCAGCTTGTAAACAGAGCAGTCACAGGGAGCGAGGGGAGACCCCTTCCCGAGCTGAGGCCTAGCCCCGCCAGAGAGAAAACCGCGCACCGCGCTCAGGAGAGGATGCGGCCTTCGCGTCCCGGGCCCACTGCCACCGCCGCCGCTGTCCTGCCCCGGGCCAGGCCAGGCCGAGCCGGGCCGGGCCAGGCTCGATAAAGGCCCAAGGCCCACCGCAGGGTTCGCCAGGCCACTGCTGAAGAGATAAGAGCCAAGCGCGCACTACAACAAGACCCCATCGGCGACTGACCATATACCCAGCGGAGGAGACAGCCCCGCTCAATGCCCACAACCGCGGGGAGCCGCCGCTCCTCACCTGCCCGCCGAGCTCCTCCCAGCACAACCTCCGGCACCCCGCTTCCGGCCAGCACCCGCTTCCCTTCCCCTCCATTGGCTCACCAACCTCGGGGCTGCACACTCTGATTGGTCCTCCCGAACACCAGTCAGAAGCTGGGTCCACTCGGCGCAGGGGCTCGCTCGGGAGGCGGTGCCAAGCGGGGCGGGGCGGGTCGATGCTGCGTGGGGAGGGAGGGGTGGGTGCGCGTTACGGAGTGCGCCTCAGAGCGGGCTGCCGTGTCCCCGGGCGTGGCGGCGGCCCGCTCAGGCGGGGGTCCCGCTG
>VZTO01003741.1:0-19935 GCA_013400615.1 Syrrhaptes paradoxus
CACACATCTCCAGCTCTTCTTGTGACTTAGCAGTTCTTCCTAAAATGAAGAATTTTAGATTGTAGATTTCCTGTCCATCACAACTGTGCAGACCTACCTATGTGCCTACAGGAAAGTGGGACGCCAGCTTGTAAATGAAATGCATGTAATTTCCCAAACATTTTCTGCTTGGTTATTTTTCTAAATGTCAAAATGGTGTGATGCATGTCACTTCCACATGACTAGCCAAATACTAGGGTACTTTTTCAAATGTAGTGTATTCAATTAAGAGTCATCTTGTGTCTAACTTAGTTGATAACTGAAGATGTAGCCTAATTTTTTTTTAAATTATATTTTTATTTTAATATTTCTTCTCCTCTTGAATTTAGGTAATGTAATCCATGGATAAAGTTGGAAAGATGTGGAACAATTTCAAATACAGGTGCCAGAATCTCTTCGGTCATGAGGGTGGAAGCCAAAATGAAAGTGTTGTTGTGAACTCCAATAGTTGCTCATCTGCTAAAGAGAAAGCTATTCAGATAACTGATTTGGCTCAACAAGAACCCAGCAGCCCTTTGAGAGAAAACATTGCTTTGCAGTTAGGTTTAAGTCCTTCAAAGAATTCAGCAAGGCGGAACCAAAACTGTGTCACAGAAATTCCTCAGATTGTTGAAATAAGCATTGAGAAAGAGAATGACTTGTGTGTCACCACAGGAGCTAGACTTGCTCGAAGGGACTCCTATTCTCGGCATGCTCCTTGGGGTGGGAAGAAGAAGCATTCCTGCTCTACCAAAACCCAGAGCTCCTTGGATACTGAAAAAAGGTTTGGTAGAACACGAAGCGGTTTGCAGAGAAGGGAGAGAAGGTACGGGGTGAGCTCTGTCCATGATATGGATGCAGTATCAAACAGGACAGTAGGTAGCCGTTCGCTGCGACAGCGTCTCCAAGATACTGTTGGGCTGTGTTTTCCCATGAGAACTTACAGCAAGCAGCCCAAACCTCTGTTTTCTAACAAAAGAAAAATCCATCTCTCTGAACTCATGCTTGAGAAATGCCCTTTTCCTGCAGGCTCAGATCTGGCTCAGAAGTGGCATCTGATTAAACAACACACAGCGCCTGTGAGTCCTCATTCAACTTTTTTTGACACATTCGATCCTTCCTTGGTTTCCACAGAAGATGAAGAAGACAGGCTCAGAGAGAGGCGTAGACTTAGCATTGAAGAAGGGGTTGATCCCCCTCCCAATGCCCAAATACATACTTTTGAAGCTACAGCACAGGTTAATCCATTGTATAAACTGGGACCAAAGTTAGCCCCTGGTATGACTGAGCTGACCGGGGACAGAAACATAACACCTCCAGGGAACTGTGACTCTGAAGAGGATACAACAACACTTTGTCTGCAGTCACGCAGGCAGAAACAGCGTCAGATGTCCGGAGAGAGCCATGGCCATATCAGCAGGCAGGGCGCTTGGAAAGTGCATACTCAAATTGATTATATCCATTGCCTTGTGCCAGACTTACTTCAGATCACAGGTAACCCCTGTTACTGGGGTGTGATGGACCGCTATGAAGCAGAAGCACTTCTGGAGGGTAAACCTGAAGGCACTTTTTTGCTCAGGGATTCTGCACAAGAGGACTACCTCTTCTCTGTGAGCTTCCGTCGTTACAACCGGTCGCTACATGCACGCATTGAGCAGTGGAATCACAACTTTAGTTTCGATGCCCATGATCCCTGTGTGTTTCACTCCTCCACTGTTACAGGGCTTCTGGAACACTACAAAGACCCTAGTTCTTGCATGTTCTTTGAACCATTACTTACTGTGTCTCTGAACAGGACTTTCCCCTTTAGTCTGCAGTATATCTGCCGGGCAGTAATCTGCAGGTGCACTACGTATGATGGAATTGATGACCTTCCTCTGCCCTCAATGTTGCAAGACTTTCTAAAGGAGTATCACTATAAACAAAAAGTCAGGGTGCGATGGCTGGAGCGGGAACCTATAAAAACAAAGTAAATGAAAATCAGAATAAGCTTCTAGAATATGCTTGTGTGTGTGTGTGTGTTACAGGTTAACTGCAGCAAGCGCACCAACAATGCCTAGCTTTTCTGCAATATCCAGTTTAAGCTGAGTGTTAATATCCTGTCAGATGCTGCCTGCTGTTAATCAAACTAAGTTGTGATGCCTCTTGGAAACAATAAGCAGACACAATTCTGCACGTTTTTCATTAAGGCCTAATGAAAATATTTTTGCTAATTTCTAAATATTTTGTTTCCCTTTTATAGCTGTAGTAATTGGATGAAGAAACTACGAGGCATTTTCCAGGGGGCATTCATGTAATGCTAATAAAGAAAGGCTTTATTAGAGGAGCATTTTTGCTAATATTTGAGGTATTTTTTAAAAATTATCTTCTTGAAAGCTTTCCACTACTCAAAATACTAATTTAGCTCACAAATAAGTTTCCAGTATTTTCTTTTAATGAAGAGCACTTCGTTAGAAGCAGTCCATTAAGAGTTAATGGTGTTTTGATGCTAACAGATGAACCATGCTTTTCTCAGTGTATAAGGTTTCCTAATCATTAAGACTTGAATATGCCTGCTCAGTACTGTAATTCTATTTTAAACACTTGGAGATTTAAGTGGCATTGTTAGCAAAAGTAATACTGTCTTGGACAGTTGAAGACCTTCCAGTGTGAATTACTGATTAAGTGGCAGGACACAGGATTAGAGTATTGCCATGAAACAAAATATTGCATTTTTTTTTTTTCTAAAACAGAATTTGGTGGCCTGGCTGCTAGTAACTTACAATGGAAGGTAATAGTGAAGAAAAAAAAATGTTTAATTATTTAGAGTAGTCTGATATTTTTATGGATAAAATTACAAGTGGTTGAATTATTATAATCAGAATACAAAGTCTGACATCTGAAATAAATGTCAGGTTTCAAAGGTACTGTTACACTTTATTTGTAAATATCTTTCCATTTGTTCTTTTAAAAATGTTTTAAAGTAATATGCACTGATTATACTTTCAACAGATTACTTGGAAAAAAGATTCTAAGTTCTGTTTGCTTATTTAAGTGGAGATGGAACTTAAAATAGTTCTGTCTTAGCCATTTTTGCACTAAAATTTTGTTGGAATGCCCTGACCCCTGTTTAATGTTTTGTACCAATTATGAGTGCTCCCTAGTTTCTTTTCCAGCTGCTACAGTATGTTATTACTTCCTTCTCTATGGCAGTGACCTGTGCAAGGTAGGGAACATTCTGGCTGCAAGTACAATAAACGTTATTCTTGTATGCTACACTAACCCTTCTACTGATGTATTTTTCTGCTTGCTGTGCCTTGTTCTGGCTTTTTGTGCTAATAAAGTACAGTATGTTCAGTGTTATACTTGTATATCTGCTCTGTTTTTATATATTCACGTAACTTGTAGCAGTTAAATGGATTTTTAATAGGCTTTTCTTAGTACTTAGTATGGGTAATGCACAGACACTGTGCAGTTGAATATTGGTTGGTCAGCACACCATATTTCTTGTTTTTGTTACATGATAATTGGAAGCCTAACAGTGTACACCATTGAATAATGTTTCTGTAGTCACTGCAAAGTAATGGACTTGTCTGCAGGCATGGAGCACTTCACAGTTTTTGTAACATAAAGGATAAATGTTAAGCAAAAAGTGTTCTAAAACATTATTGATCCCCTGTAATGGTTGCTGAAGGTGTTTCAGCTTGTTATATAGCTAGCTGCAAAGCTTAATGTTTTGATACTCCCCACTGAGTAAGAAATGGTTATTCCTGTAAATTGACAGTACTGCAGTGGCACTTGTTCACTTTTAGGCTATTTTAATGTATGTGCAAGCTGGTCAAATTCCCTGATTTTACCAAAGAATACTGTCAATTTATGTTGGGGTATTTTCTTAAAAAAAACTTCAGAGTGGAAAGGTGCAATTTCTGTTCTATCAGATATTTATCCCAAGCTATGATAAACCAAAGTATTTGACAGCTTCATCTAAACTTCAGTAATGGATGCGTTTATGTTGGTAGAGCTTAAAACTTTTGTATCAATGGTGTCATAATTTTTCTTGAACTCACAATGCACCTGAAGGGGAGTGATTTAAGTAATTTTGTAACGACTGGAACAGCACTACATGGAAGCTCATACTGCAAGGGGTTAATCTGAAGCACCCAGAAAGCACTTTAAAACCTGTTTATATGCTTGTTGGTCCCATTATGCATTCTTTGTAGTAGCTTATCTTCTTTCATGTGTTAAAAGACTTCAACTGTTAAAATGGAACTTTGTTTAGAATATGTAAATACTGAGTTTATGTAATTATGTGTACAAATGTGCTAATGGTCACTTAAGTTTGAATTGTGTATGTCATTGGATATGCAACTCCTGGTTTAAAATCTGCTCTAAGCATAAAAAGAGGAAGAAAGTCACCAGCATGAAATTGCACCTAAGTGTACCTTCACTATGTCGTTGTCACTGTTCCCTCAGTTTGATCTGAATTCCGGATGAGTTTACTTTAAATCTTGCTTTCAATTTTAGTATCACACAGTCAACCTGCAACCAAGCTTTGTCCCAATATAGGACCTGGTTTTTGTTTACACCTGTTGCAGTTGCTTGTTATAAACTTGCTGATGAGATTCTAGCTGTGACATTTTCAATGTGATCAGGAATATACATCCATTTAATTTTTTATCATGTGGTGGAATCTTTGGAAAAAAAAAAAATAAAGACCCCAAACCCTTGTCTCAGAAAGTTTGCTCTTGCATTTGTGTAAATAACCTTTATGGAGAAGATTTATTTCTCCCTTAAAACATACAAAAAATGAATGATCTATTTCTCTAAAACTTTTTTTAAAGCTTTGCTTCACTGAAGTATACAGAATAACTTGCTAGTGTGGTTATGCTGAAAATCACTTTTTAAATTATAGTAGACTTGAGTGTTTACTGCTCAAGTTGCAGCGTATTTCTTAATGAATACATTCTCAGTACTAAAGGCACTCAAAAGGTTAGTATGTTGAGAATGCAAGTAGTAGATTCCTTATTTCTGCTTGAGGAGTATGCTTTAACCTTCTGATTTTGTTTAGAAAATCATACATGTTGTCTTCAAAAGATGTCCAAACCACTGATTTAGTCACTGATACATTCTTTTTTTTCACAGTAGGATTCAATGTAATAGGGTATGCTAGTGTGATTCCAATCTAATTTCCAATCTAATCTAATACAGATAAGTATTTGAGCCTCAATCTTGTAAAATGTTCTTTCAAGATGATTCTCATTTCTGCAGAAAGGGCTATAGAAAGGGCTTACTCAGTAGGATTATTTTGCAAAAAAATTTACAAAGGTCTTTGATATTTGAAAAGAACAGGATGGCGGTGCTGTGTGGGAATTAAGATCTTTGAATACTTAGCACAACTTGGTGCCTTTGTTGCGTACAAATACACACATCATTATAGTTTAGAAAGTCAGCAACAGCTCCAGTTTACTAAGATATGGAAATTAAAATAATTGTAATTTCCATATAACATGTTATTTAACATTGGAAAATTATTGTGTAAATAAAGTAGTGTCATTAATGCATTGGCATATAGTGCATGGAGGTTTTTTACTTTTAACTGGATCATTGTTTGTAGAACAGAATTACAATTTTAAAAATTAGGGTATTAAATATTTTTAATAATGTCCCCATGGAACTAGAGAGAAGTAACTATACTATGTTTTGGCTATATATAAGGGTCTATGGGTTGGGGTTTTTTTATCAGTTTCAAAGGCATAACTCTTCTGAAAATATCCTTAAGGACATGTAGACACCTGTCCAGATAATTTACATGTCAGAATTAAACTTCTCATAAGAAAATCAGTTACAAAGCCATGGTTTGCATTTATATACTTTAAATTGTATTAGAAGACTTTTTGCTTATAAAACGATAGTCTTTATATTAGAAGCATACTCTTTGAAAGACTTGTGTGTGTATCTATAGTGTTTGAGAAGATGAATTCAAGCCTGTGCTACATGTCATCCTGACAGTCACTCACATCCTTAAGTCCATATTTAACTTTAAGGTTGTGCACTACTTAGAAACAAGCAAAGATGCTGAATTTCTATGATACAAACCCAGTTTGCTTTAGTCTCCACATGCAAGCCAAAATATTTGCAGAATGCTTTAAAGCCTATCTCTGCTTGCTGCAAAGTTGCATGTAAGACTGAAGCTGTCAAGTCAGAAATAGCTTGAGTACCAGAGAGATGAATCTGCAAGGAGCACTTTTGTGGTTTTTTTGGTTTTTGGGTTTTTTTTGGGGGGGGGTTGGTTTTTTGGTTTTTTGTTTGTTTTTTGGGTTTTCGGGTTTCAAAGCTACCTTGAAGTACAATATTTAATGGAAAAATATGAACTTAATCTAATATGATTCTTTCTAAAATAATATGTCTCCTTTTAAAACCATTCACATTTAAAAATATGAAAGCACTTTTTGAGTCTTATTTTCCTAAAGTATTGTTATGAAATGATCATGTATGTGCCAAACCTTAGTCTGCAAGAATCTACATAGCCCATATAGATATCCATATGTTAGTAAGATGCCTCCAAGTATGTGTGCATTCATGGTCTTTTTTGAAGCTACCTGAAGTACACCAATATAGCAAGCATTAATATATTGTAATTCTAAAAATTCTCTAACCTTCTGTGCATGGCATGCATTGCAAATAAAAGGACTATTTTATTTGGATCTTCAGCTGTATTTATATATTGTAGCCAGTTGATTAGTGTATGTTTTCCTGCTATTGACACACTTGCCTGAACAGTTATCTCCTGACTGTGACCAAAGGAGATGTTTTTTGTTCATAATTGCTTGTTGAAAACATCTTACAATAGACAGAAATCAAATTGGTTGGCTTGTAAAGTGTTAACTCTTACAAAGCGTAGTGTAACACTGCTGATAGCTTTCCCTTTTTGCAATATTGATGTACAAAGAATCATTTGACTTGATCATGGGTTGTGTCTACCAAATGCAGTTGACTTTAAATGTCTGAATTTTAAGCTTTTTTTTAAAATTGAAAATACTATTGATGAGAGTTGTGAAAAGAAAAGGCTTGATGTTTTCACAGCAAGATATGTAAAGTAAATGTTTTGCAGTGAGGTAAGGATCTCTTAAAGATGCTTTTTAAGAAGTTTTCCCTCTCTCACTATGTCTTAAATCGAGACTCTTTAAAAGAAAGAAACTAACCTGTTGATGACTTTAACTTTACAATTATTTAAAGACTGAAAAGAAATCTGGTGCTTTTACTTAATTTGCTTGCATGTTGCCATACTGATTTAAGAGTAGTTGTTTCAAAAAGCAAATTTTAAATCTGTTATTTCAATGAAGCATTGCCTTTTCTTAGTTTCATAAAATATTCCATGTACGAAAATTGTGTATCAGTAGGATGTTAACCTGATACCGTCTTTATTGTTTTCAAAGTAATTATTGTGTATATGCTTTTCAAGCAGAATAAATGTTCATTTTTATAAATTTGTGTTAAAGCTACAGCTGTTATCAGCTAGGTTTCTTAGGGCCAACACGATGTATTTATGAGCTGAAGCTCCTGTGCTTGACCCTTTTTATTCTTTTTTGTCTTCAGTAAAAAAAAACCACATAGTCGTGTATGTGTGCTATAGCTAATGTTGGAGATATTCTTGTTAAGCACACAGCTCCACTGACAAGCATAAACATATCTGAACTTGCTTGTCTGGAGTAAAGCAACCTCTCTGATCTCTCAGCAGGAGTTGTAACTTGGTGGCACGTTGGCAAAGATGAAGCAGATTTTGTTTTCTGAGCAACTGTTAAATAGAACCTGATGTGTGCTTCCTGTGCAATAAGGTTTTGGTGCCCTGAGAATTTTAGTAGCTTTTGGAAGAGAGGAGGGTACTTGGCTGCTTTGTCACTTCTTGCTTTTATACTTGTAGTTTTGCAAAAGCATGGAGAGATATATGTATTAAATTTTAATCTGTGTAGTTACCAACTGTATAAGCACTACTTTGTATAATATCTTTACAGAGATAGCAAATTCCTACACAATTATATTTAAAGTGGTTTGGGAGAAAGAATAATGACACTTTGGGCACAAATTAATTCAGATTGCACTAGAAACTTTCTTACCAGAAGCCTTCATTCTTACAAAAAACTATGTGATCCTGCACAGAGAAACTGTAGCTTCTGTGATGCACTCTTTGGTAAGTGCCCAAAAAAGCAGCACCCAAATGGTCCCTGGACCTTTTCCCAACATTCCAGTCGAGGGGGCCCTGGCAGGCCCACTGGGCACTCGAGGAGTTGGCTGGCAAGCCCGCTGTGCCCAGCGTTGCCCAATACCAGCACCTTGTATAACTGTGCTGGTATAGGTCTCCCTGGCTTAGGTGGTTTTTAACCCACTGCAGTTTAAGTGTTTCTCCACCCTGCCTAATTTGTCTTTGTTATCTGGTTGCCAAACTGTCTTGCATCTTAATATAGTAAGAAAATAATGTGATTTATGGCTACCCAACCAGTGTATTAAGTAATAGATGGCTGTCTTAATAAATGGGGTATAAACTACCATATTGTTTTCTTTTTATGTTTGTTTGGGAGCAAAAAGTTCTGGTTTCAGTTAGTTTATCTTAAGTCTATTTATGTCTGTAAATACATATTTTTACAAATATTTAGTTGTCATGCATATCAAAGGGATAAACAGTTGTTAGATCAAAATAATTAGTAACCCATGTTTATTCCAGACCATTTCTGTTGCATCTAAAATACTTGAGTGAAGAGATGGAGAGACTGATAATTACCATCTTTAGAAGTTTTATCAGACTCTGAAATTCCAGCAAGCTCTTAATTTAGCAAGTTTTCACTTAACTCTCAAGGCGGTTTTCCCCCCAGTTGTGGGCTGAGTACATGTTTTTGTGACATAAATATGTGTATTCCAGAGCACAGCCCCTGTGAGCACAAACTAAGGAACAGATGTAGCTGTTAGCCTGTAAACTGAGAGAGTCTCTTCTTCGTGCCCTGTGGGAGCTGCTCCCAAAACAAGTTGATGCAAACTCCATAGACTATGAAAAATGAGCAAAAAGCTGCAGGTGAGCATTATAGTTGGGCACAGCAACTGCCATGGGACATGCTGGAAAAGTATGGTGGGCTTCTCTGTGTAACTACTTCAGGTTTCTCAATTTGTTAATTGTGTGTGTGTGTGTGTGTGTATATATATATGTATTTTTTTTTCAGAAACATTGCACCTGAAAATACATTTAGTCTAGACTCCTTTGGAGTCTCTATCTCTCATCACTACTGAACAAATTGAAAGCAAACTCCTCAAAACAAAGTTGTGGGGTTTTGGCTGTTTTTACAGAGATTGCCTTTGTAATCTTAGCTTCATTGAAACCTGCAGAAGGTTAGTTTGTCTTAAACTCAGCTAAAATAAATCCATAATTGATTCATAAATTGAAGTTATGGGAGTTAACTTATTATAGTGTTGTGTTTGAAATATGAAGTTCTAATTCTGTTATGGCAGAGATCCTAATTCATAATGTTATATGATTGGGTATCTTGAGTGTTTAAGTAAGGAAGATGCAGGCACAGTAATATTTCCAAAGGGTTTCAGAAGGCCCGGTGACCTGAAGCTAAGATTTATAGGATCAGTCTCTTCCATGTCACTTTCTCTAGAGGAGGGAATTTCAGGAGTCTGTCTCAGAGAGCTGTTCATGTTGTGACTTTGCAGGATGTCAGAACTACATGGGTATCTAGAATAGAATGTATAAGTATATAGAATAAATATAGGGGAGGCCCTAGAATGAACATGCCTGTCTGCACTAGTGCAAGTTGTGCAGAAGAGAATATGTACCTGTAGCAGTGTTTCTTGGGCTTCTAATTGTCCACACAAGTGTTTATTTGGTCATTCAGATGAAATGCTGAGAAGCAACACCAGAGCCTTCCATGCAACAGAGATTCCTGACGCAGCATTGCTGCCGCTGAACCCAGAGGACCTGGACACATGCATTTGTAAGAAGGGTTCCTATGGTCACTTCACCTCTGAAGCAGCTGGTGGTGAGAGGAGCGTTAGAATGGCTCCACAGCCAGGTTTCCCAGCAGCCCATGGAATAGCTCGGGTGTGGGTGGAATAGCACTGGCACGATCTGCTTGTGAGTGTCCTTGCCTCACTCTCCCATCAGATACCTGTGCTGTGGCATCTGGGAAGTCAGGGTTTTAAACATTGTGAGGCTCTTGTAGTCTCTTAAAACTTACCGAAATTAATAAAGTGCTATTTAGAGGGTCTTTAATCTTCAGAATAGTGTCAGCTGTAGCTCTGGATCTGTTATGTTAGGAGGAATATGTGAATGCATCTGAGTTTTAAGAGTGGGACGCAGACTTCGTAAGAAGGCCACAAAGAGCTGCTTGGAATCGGACTTGCTAGATGTGGGGTAAGTTGGTCACATTGCTGCTTGCTATTGTGGATTTCCCTTTAATAGAAGAATGATCATGCTTGATCTGTTTGTGAAAGGCTTTGTACTCTAGTGATGAGCAGCACAATAGAAGAACTCAGCCATGTTATTTGGGAACGTCTGACACCCTTCCTTCACCAAGCAGTAGAACTGAGGTAGGTGTGTGTCCACTCACATTATTTTTAATTCAATGTTTTTATTCAAGTGATAACTGACTGCAGTGGACACGGTATATACAATGCACAGGTAGGTAGGGTACCGAGTGCCATATGCTCTTTATTTCCTAGCCCAGCCTTAGTCTGGGTTTTTGCCATGTAAAGTGTTTTTTCCTTGCAAGCTCTGCTGTAGAGACACTTTTTTGCCTCCTTCCTTCTGTCACTTTATTTTTTGTATCCAATCTGATAAGGCTGAAAACCTGCAAGCAGTGTGTGAGGAGAATTTCCTGGCATGAGCCGATGAATTGCTGAGATTGTTATCATTCTGTACCACAGAAGCACCCCATTTTATTTATACACCGTTTGTCTGCAGTTTCATTATGTGCCAAGAAGAAAAAGCCAGACTTTTCCTTCAAGCAATTGCTTGTATAACCATTCATGCTGTGGGTGTGTGTCTGCCTGATACTTAAGCCAAATAATTTTCTGCCCTAGAAATGTTGGTAAGGGCACAGTCCTGCCCTCCTACCCGGTCTGGCACACATGTACTCTTGGTTGGAGTGTGCTTTCATCCTTTGTTGTTCTAACTGTCCTGTTGAGCTGGAGCAATCAAATTTTTAACTGAAAATTTGCTTTCCGGTCTTTGTGGGCATCACTTTGCATAGAGGCTGTGGCTTTAAGCTGTTCCAGATGTCCTGGAGCCATCACTGACCATCAGATGAGTATTGCCAGTGTTTATGCTGTTCAGGAAAAAGCCAGTGGAAGCTTTCTGTGAGCATGGATTTTCAGCCAAGGGCTTTTAAGAAGCATCAACAGCTTCAGCTGTTTTTTCTGGAAGACTTTAGCTTCATCTTGATTCTATACTTTAAGACATCTTAATCCATATGCTGGGTCACCTCCACGGGATTCTTTTATATTGGAAGGGAAAAGGTACTTGTAAGTAATTCCAGCACAGACTTTGAAGAAACCATTTCCAAGACTGGTGTCTGTATCACTTTAAGACCTCCTGATTTTCTCAGGTGTCTGGTATCTCTCACATGAATGTAAGACTGGCACCAGCTCCAGAGATACAGTTGCCCAGAAAAGTTGAGTAGTGCCCTGAAACACTACTTGGCTGTGGCTTTTGATGGATGCCTTGGAAGTCACTTTGCAGCAGATCAGCGCTCATGTACTTCACAGACATTGGTGCCCTCCAGAGTTTGCCCTGTGCCCTGCTTTCTGGCAGTTTAGACACTTGAACAAAAGTCGCATTTCTAATCATTGCGCTTCTGTGGGGACCAATGCCATCTCATGGAACAGCCTACAATGGTCTGAGGCTTTGAATGTGGCTCCACCTTCATTTGCGTGTCGGGGAGACCTATTGTAGGTGGAAACAGGGGGTTTCCACCAGGCACAAGGGTTGATTCCCACATCAAACCAGACAGAGGATGGATCTAGTGCCCAACCCTGCTTTTCATCCGCTGTAGTCAGAGCGCTTTTACTGCCCTCCTGTAGCCAGAAGTCTCATGTTCACAGGAGAAAATCTGACTTGGCTCCTGCCTGAGGGAGCCTGTGGACAAAATCCCTCCATCCTAACAGGGCCAGTTCTGGCATCCCCCTTATTGTGTGCGAGATAAGAGGCTCTACCCTGATGCCTTGGTTGGGGTAGTTGACCAGGGCTCTCCTGGGGCTGCCTTTTCTAAAGTACAGAGAGAACATCTCTGCACCCTTATAATGAGCAATTTGCCCTCTGAGCTGCGAGCTGCCTTCAGTTTCGCTGGAAGGAGAATTTCTGCAGTGGTATTGTCCCCTTTGGGTCATTTCAAAGGGCTCCTCTTGGTTTTCTCAAGGTGATGTCTAGTCTCATTGTCTCCATTGTAACTTGAGTCAGTAATAGCTTATAATTTCTTTGTTTTACTACAGCAAGTTTTGTCAACAATAACTAAGCAGTTTACTAATCAGTAATGTTGATCAAGCAGGCACTGATCAACATTATGCTTCAGACCTGCTCACAGATTTTTAAATTAGCATCTCCACTCAAAGTTCCATTCATTGCCCTCAGTCCATGAGTTGCATGGTTCTTGGTGTTAAGTCATGGCTTTGCTTTTCTGTTGGGAGATACCCTAATTAACAGTAGGAATCAATGCCAAGGCCAAGTAATTAGATTCTCTGCTTGAAGTTTAGTCATCTCTTTTCCCCACGGACATGTTTCTCCGTTTTTGTTCTGGCATGCTGCTTGGTGTCTGAGCTTCTTAGTTAAAAGTTTGTCTACAGCCGTCTTTACTACTCAAACACTGTTTTTCTCCTTCATCCTGCAACAACTAGAAACCTTAAGGATTTAGAAACACTTCATTTTGTTCTCTTTTAATTTTCCTCTCCATATGTTATTTTAAAATCTGTTTCCTGAGGGCATATTTAAACTGGTTTAGACATCTGTGAAGATCAGACCACTGAGCCCATGGCAATCATTCTGATAGCTGTCAAATCGATGAAAAGAGTGAGCAATACATGCCCTTACAGCTGACCCTCCCCGTACTGTCTCTGTCTTGACAAAATTACCTTTTGCATTTGCTTTATTTTTCTATCCAAGGTGAGTTTTGTTTGTGCTAATTACTCTGCTTTGTCCAAAACTGCAGGTGTTAGTATCTGAATCATCCTGTTGTATCTTGGATATTAAGCAACCTTTTGGTTTTCTATTTTAACACTACGAAGCTGGCTGGGAGGACCTTCCACAACAGAAGTCTGGGTCTCAGCTATTTTATCTAAGGGTTCTGTTACCAAAGATCTGGTTGTGACATCACCCGTAATGAAAGTAAGAGGATGGAAATACTAAATGCAGTTAAAATACCACCCACCAAGGCCTGGATAACTCAGATGGACCAGGTGAGGCAAGCAGCTGCCTGGAACTCTGGTTGCTTCTGTATCAAGGAGAGTGCTGGTGTGGGGGCTTCCAGGTACGGTGTGGTTTCCGCAGAACAGTCCCTGCTCACCACTCTCCTAAGGACTGCAAAATACTTCACCACGTCATTTGCTCAGGTTCAGGGGATAGCAGGGTTGTCTACTAAGTGAGTAGTCTGTGGAAATGGACATTGCTCCCAGAAGAATGTTGCTTCTGCAACCAGTTCTGAAAATGCATCTAATTAGTGTGACTTTAATGAAGGGAGATATATATATATGTTACATCTGCTCTTGACACAAGGTAAGGAAAGCACATGCTGCTGGGTGTTGTGTACATGGTCCCAGGGTACTCTGGTTTCAGTTGGAATGTAGTGAATACTTACCTTAACAAATAATTTTTTTTTTCAGAAAAATTTCAAGCTTACTGAAGTTATACTTGAGAGAATGCTTTTCTGTGCCAAACCAGTATCTTTGCATGGTTAAGAAAAAGTCTGGAAAACTTTAAGAAGATGCCTTCACTTAAGCTTTTTGAACTAATCATTAAATACAAGAAGGAGCCTAAAACTTTCTTACAATGCTTTCATGTACAGAATGACCTTTGAAAGCTACACCTTCATTCTGCAGCTTACATAATCTAATGTACTTGTGCATATATAGATCTGTAGCTTTTTCCCCTCTCACACCTTACTGTGCACCTGTTCTTGGCCAGCAAACACATGAAGCAGAAGTCAAATGATGTACACAACATGTGCGTGATGGGTCAGCAAGTGTTGGAACCTGGGGGGAAAAATGACAGGACTGGGATTTCTTGTGAGTTGTATGGGATTCTGGAAGGGCCAGACAGACCTGGATTGGCATGACTCCGGCAATTTTCTGTAGAGTAACTTTTAGAACTAAAAAAAACAGAATCTGTGGGTTTTTTTGGTTTAGAACTTAAACTACAGAATCTGAAGCTGCAAGTTTTAATTTTTTATCTGTATTGTAACTCTGGGTTTAATTGCTTTATTCTACAGTAATGAAATGCTGTTGTTAGAGATGTGAAACGTTGGGGACTTAAGAGAAAACTTTGAGGGGATGTTTTGATTTATTTTGGAAACTTGAGTAGCTAGACTCAAACAGTGGAGTGGGTTACGCAGTGCTGCCTGTCTGTCTGGGGCTGTGAAGTGTTCATGGCTTACCTTCTGGGGGGCACCCCACAGCCTGAGCTGCCCAGTCACCCAGCCTGTCAAACTATTGCAGCTTTTGAGCTGTGTGTTTGCATGTTGTTTGCACAGAAGCCATGACATGGGAAGGTGGCCACAGATGGTGCTCACTTATCTCTTTCCTTAAAGCATCCCACAGCACGGACGTGCTGCCCTGGACCTTCTTCGTGTGGCCGCAGTCCTTCAGGAACACAGTTGTGCTTTGTTCCCTGTTAGCATTAGGTCACTCATCCAAATAAGAGATTTCTTGTTGTGCATTTGCTGTAGGAAAGCCTGAGCCTCCATTATTCCTTGCTCACCACATCTGGCTGGGGACCCAGTACTATTTGGTGGCCTGTTACATGGCCTGTGTGCTCATCCTCTGTCCTTTTATCACATTGAGGGCTGACTCCGCTCGCTCTTTGTGCAGACCTGCGAGCTCCTTCTGCCTGTGCTTGGCTTCTCGCTGCTGTCGCTCCAGTGTTTTTCCTAGTAGGTTAATTTGCTATAAACACCAACTGAGAAATTCAGGCATTTGTCCACTTTGTCAGAAGAAGCCACAGTTTAAATACCCGTGTATTATAGTGTTGTAAATCTCACCAGGCTTTCTATAATTCATTTCCGTCAGCAGAACTCAAATCAATTTCTTAAACAGCTAAATATTGCCTGGTGTGGCTGTAAAAATAAATAAACCGGGGCAGAAAAGTGGAGTTCACCTCATGTTGCCAAGTGGTCAGTAAGAAGGCTGGGGAAAAGGAGGTTATCCACCTCCAGCTCCCTTCCCAGCAGCTATTGCCATGCTGTAAATAAAGTTTAAGTACTTAAACATTTTTAAAGTTTGTTTAAAATAATTATACAGGCCTTCTTATTTCATACATTTCCTACCCACATAGTATATTTACATATTACATGTAGTTGGAAGGTATTATTAGAAATCTCTGTTCAGGCACCTGAGTCATAGCACCTTTAACTTGCCACCATAAATAGGCATATTTGAGGCTGCGTGTGAGGTGATGTCTCAGCCTGTGCATCGAAGGCTCTGTCTCCTACTGATAGCTCGGGCAGACCTCAAAATCAGACTTCTTTTCTACAGCACAACCCCTTGTGCCTGATTGCTGGCAGATGTTTGCACAGGCTTGGCACCTGAGCCTGACCCTCAGTCTGTTGCTGGCCTCATCAGGTGGGAGGAAGATCACCTTCCAGTCAAAATGCCCATGAGGGACTGAAAATAAATGTTTGCTGTGGACTCTCAAGAGATCAGCAGCAGTCCTGAAAGGTTGATGAACTTGGGCTGTCTCTTTTGACAGAGGGCCATCCACATAGGATGCAGAACAGGATGGGTTTTCTCAAGCAGAATAGCCACGTTCTTACAGGATGCTATGGGCAGAGGGAATTTTAATTTTAGTTATTGAACATGGAATCACTTATCTGCTTATGCAGCTCTTAAAACTGAAGGAGAACATGGTCATTCTGTGCAGTCCTTTGTGGAAGCATTGTAAGAGCTCAAGTTGTCCTTCAAACAGCCAAATGACACAGTGCGTGAGACCTGGAAGAATTAAGTAGACCTTACACTTGGAATTGGCCCAACTAGTGCCACTGTCTCCCAAACTGCACATGGAAATCATGGGACGTGTGTACCATTAGTATGGTCTTTGGGTCTGAAATGATGGGGTTTTTGTACACCAGCATTCTATGCAATGAATGATATAATAAAATTCTGTCTAGCATAAACTGATGCCAACATTTAAATATATCTACCAAGTCCTCTCCCCATTAAAACAGTCTTGTTAAAGTGTCTGCTCCAAACAGAAAGATGTTTTACTGAATTTTTGGCTATGTGGTTTTTCTCCTCGGATTTCTGTGAAAGCATGTGTTTCACAAGGCCTATGAAATTGTCTCATGAAAAAAACCATACAAACAACAAGCACATAATTTTTTTGAAATCTACTGTAAGATGGCTAGCTGTGTTCCCTTAACCATGCAGATGGTTTTCAGAGGCATAAGAGGAAAGGAGGGTTTTGCAGACACTCCAAGCCTGGGGCTGAGCGAGATCTGAGCTGTGCCTGTGGCTTTTCAGTTGTCCATCAGGAAATCACCCACATGTGCTTTCTATGCCTCAGTTTCCCAACCTGGGAAGCAATGACTGTGTAAAGGATCTGGGTTCTGCTAATGAAAAATATAACAACGTGCACCTGTTGCTGGATCGCCTCCTTAGGTCCAGCCATACCTACTGTTGTGATACACAAACCTGCTTCATGCTCCTGGGAAGAGTTTACTGCAGCACATTAGAGTGTGAAGTTTCTCTCTTGCACAGGGTCTGCATTGAGCTTGTTCTCCTTAATGCAGCCAATACACGGAAGGAGAACAAGTTCTCT
Organism: Syrrhaptes paradoxus; assembly: GCA_013400615.1. NCBI lineage: Eukaryota > Metazoa > Chordata > Aves > Pterocliformes > Pteroclidae > Syrrhaptes > Syrrhaptes paradoxus. The sequence goes on from VZTO01003741.1 coordinate 17,006, forward strand.
TATTCCTTGCCTTAATTCCTTGCCTGGTTGTTTAGGGTGAATCATTAACCAAGCACTTGAGTCTGGCAAAGCAAAAATGTCTGTTGAGTGCCTTTTGCAGACTGCGTGGAGCCCTGGCCTTCTGCAGGAGGAATGTCTCCCCTCTCTTCCAGGAACAAAAGCACCACCAAGTCCCTCTGCGCACCACAGTGCTGTACCCAGTCCTTGCACTTCCAGTACAGTTATGTACTGAGATATATATTTTTATATATATATATACATGTTGAAGTTCTGAGGTTGCTCAAGCTTTGGTGGTGAGGAAAGCGTATGGTGGACATGTCCTGCAGAAAGGAGCTATGAGATATGTTGACCTTTCCTTCCATTAGTCCTTCATAGCCTACTCATGATTTTTTTGGTAAAAGGAATGGTAATTCTTTTCCTAGCAGCAGTTAATGAACTGAAACAGTTTTCTAGGGTGATGCTGACGTGCCATCTTTCTGTACATGCAAAATGACTTCTGAAGGCCCACAGGCAAGGACTGTATAGTCTGCTGAAGATCACAGAAAAGGTACCCTTCTGTGAAAGGTGGGGTTGTTTTGTCAATGGCTGCTTCAGGTGTTTCTTCCACAGATCCTTCCGCTTGGCTTGAAACCATTGCTTTGCTGTGCTGGGCTGTAAATCCCTGGGGGCAGTGATGGAGGAACAGCATGGTCTAGATAAACTCTACTTAACACACTTGTTCAGATGGAGGTTGATTGGCTTTGTCCTTTCTCCTTGAGCCAAGACTGAAGAATTACTGACATGCTGCAACATTATCAAGCGGGTGAGTGCTTTCATTGTAAATCTGTAAATCCTCTTAACCCCTGTTTGTAAGAGAAGAATGGGAGCCCTTTGAGCCCACCTTCTCATAGACCATCAGTCCCATTCATGCCACAGATGCAATGCAAATATTGATTTCTCCCTTTATCTGTTTATCTGGACTGACATTTATCTGTCAGTCCTCAAACTGTATTTCTGTGACATAAGAAAAGTTGTCTGGATAATTAACTGAGATCGGGTACCACTGCATGAGTTTGAACAGATGTTCTGCTCTGTGCTTTTAAAGCTAATGGCCTTGATTTTGCAGCAAAGTCAGTGAGACGCCGTCTGAATGCAAGGGTTGGGGAGAATGCTACTGTTTGCAGAAAGAGGGCCTGTATTTATAGTTCTTCTAGAAAGTTTCACTGTACTGCACACAAATCCTGTTTAGATCCCAAGCTCCTGGGTTTTCAGTTGCGCCTCTTGCTGCAGTAGGTCTGTGTTCATCCTCCTCCTTCACAGCTCAAAGCAAGCTGTGTTCCTGTGGCTCTGCAGGAGATATGGAACCTCTTGCCCGCAGCAGAAATAGTAGGTAACTGCTGTTCTCGAAAGCCTTTTATTGAGCCCTTACTGCAGTTTTCCTTGTTCTGTAATCTGGCCAAAATTGAGTAGATTTTAACAGGGATAGACATGTTTCCACCACAAAGGCCACCTCTCTGCCAAATTTCAAAATTCTCCTTCTGAAGCTAAAAAGCTCACGTAAAAGGTTGTCTGGATGTATTTAACACATGAGAAGCAATATATTTTTCCCTTAATAATATTCCTGGAAATAGCTGAACTGTTTTGGCTAAAGCAGATGCCGGACTGTTTGGAATCAAATCTCAGTGGTAAAATTTGGCAAAGTCAAGTAATGTACAATTTTCTGTCATTGACACTGGGGAAGGAGGAAGGGGAGGTGGCACTGCCAGTCAGAATACCAACTCCAACCAACAAGTGTTGCTTTTAAGAAACCGTCGGCTTGAAGCCAGTGAGGAACTTCCCTAAGCTTGTGTGCCTGTTGTACCGAGCACTTGTTACCTTCATCTAAAAGAGTAAACACGGCAACCCATGAGTGTCAGTGCTGCTTCCAGATACCTTGGACTGCTTAAATCCACCCTTTATACCATCCTGGCTCCTATTCTTTGCCCTTATCTCTCTGGGGCCTAAGGCTGGATCTATATGTGGAATCTATAGGTATGTATTTGACCTTAGCTGAAAATCATCTGTACCTTGGCACTTATTTCTCACCTTGGAATTACATGTGCAGAAATCCTCTGTGACAAACAAGAGTGTCCCCAGTGGATGCTTCATCATATAGTTATATCTTTTGGGTTAAAATCTGTACAGGACTGTGAGGTGAATGAGGATAAGGCTCCTTCCTTCTTCTTTCCTCTATGCCCTGGCTCCTTCCTCTGTTTTTGGGACCCCAGGCACAGTGACATACAGCTTCTGTTCTTCCTAGGCATGTACAATGCTTTGGTACATAAATGGGTTGTGAAATGCTCTGGCACCCTTTACCAAATTGGCTTTGTCACAGGAAGTAGAGATTTCTTGGTATTTCATATTAAATTCTAAAATTTCTTGGTATTTCATTTTAAAATGAAAATGAATAAATGAATGACTGAACAAACAAAACCAGTTACGATCTGAAAAAAATGGTGTGCCTACTGACCTCAGCACCCTAAGGTGGGTTACCGTGCCCGTCCCAAGCTTGTGCTGTGCAAGTCTTACGGTTTCATAACTTCTCTTGCTACTCTGCAGTTTCTCAAACGACACTGGTACCATAGCACGGGCCCAGCACTTTCAGTAGCTGCAGAACTGTGAATATCTCTTTTTATGTGTACCATTTTTGCACGCTTTGGGCACAGGGTACTTCAGCATTTGTGTGGGGCTGATAATAGCTTCTAAAGACAGTTTCACAAGTTGCTTACCTTTCCTCAGAGAACAGGACGTGTCCTTGTGATCTCCTACCTTTAGATACACAACCTGCTTGTGGGCTTGATTGCATAGCAAATGCAGTGTGTAAGAGTCATCCTTGCTCATATATATATATATATATACTTTTTTTTTTTTTTTCTTTTTGTTTTTCTTTTCCTTTTTGGTTGTTTTCTGCC